>JAWQFY010000858.1:0-18993 GCA_037055185.1 Capillidium rhysosporum
TTTAGCGCTTGCGGCTGTACTAGACTTGTTTTTAAGACGTTGAACTTGTAAGTTCTTGAGTGAGAATAACAGAACAAAAAGTTATTCTTTGTTTCAATTTTTGATTAAATTGTCAAGATTTGTTAAGTAAATTGTCAAGATAAATTTGTGTAATTTTGTTATCTGAGAATAGAAGAAAAAAGGTGATAAAATCAAATAAGCTTGGGAAATGAAGGTAAAATGATAAGAATGATCATTAAGTCAGCAACTTATAAAGTTGCTGAGTGACGGAATGTCACAATATCATTAATAATTAATTTATATAAACTTAAAAAATAAAAAAATAAAAGTTAATTATATAAAAAGTAATAAATTACTTTAACTATTAAATATATTGCATTGATATATAATATACTAAGTATTAAAATTAAAAATTAAAATAAACTTAGATTATTTTTATGTTTAAATTTCTTTAATAAAATAAAAAATACTTTAATAATAAACTAAAAATTAGTTAAAAGAAAATATAATTTAAATATTAATAAAGTTATAGCATAAGTACTAATTGCTTTTATAGTTTAGACTTTAACAAAAATTAAAGTTTTAGTTTTTAATTTAAAAGTAGTATTTTTTAATAATTATATTTTAAATTTTTTAAAATTTACTAAAGTTTAAAACTATTTATATCTTAATATAGCTTTTTTTATTATTTTAAAATAATTTATAAAAGTAATAGTTTTATTTAATTAAATATATTATATTAAGCTAGCTTTTAATTTTAGTTAATTTTATCTTATAATATATTTTTAAAATATATTAAAAGTATATTAAAAAATAATTTTTAATTTTTCTAATTTTTTAAGTTTTTATTCAAATTTTAAAAAGAACTATATCTTAATTTTAAACTAAAGTTACTCTATTTTTTTATAAAGTTTAAAGCTTATTTAATATTAAAACCATATTGATTATATTAATAAAAGTTTTATATATTAATAGTATAGAATTAGTAATATATCTTAATATAGTAAAAATGAACAGTATTTATTATCTAGATTTTCTAATACTATCTTTAACCAAAATAAACTATAGTGATTTAGAGATATATATTTAAATATATAAATACAATAAAATTTTAATTCTAGAATGAACAAAATCTCTAAGCTTGTTATATATAAATAATTTGTAATTTATATATAAATTGCTACTATTGCATCATACTAACCTAGATAGCCTAAAGTTAAAGAGTGTGAAAACAAAGCCTGTTATAGTAAATTTGATTAAATAAGTTTATACATGTAATGGAATTCTAAAGTTTGCTATTAAATGAAATAATATTCAAGTAACTATTTTAGTTTTAACTGTAGTTACATAGAACACATCGAACTTTTAATATTTTTTTTTGCTTTAGGCTTAACAAAGTTAAAACTAAAGTGGGATTTAACTACTTATATAAATATGGTAGAGTTACAAAAACTAGTTCTATAATAATTTTAAAATTGCTTTAGCAAAAATAATACTATAATTGAATCGAATTTTCCAAAAGAAACAAAGGAGCAAAATAATAATAAATGGAAATATTATTTAATTTAAACTACTAATAAAGCTGCCTAAAAGTTCCAAAGTTGTATCTATACCTTTAAGGTAGTTAAGGTCGGGACCATTTTTAGTTTCATGGATAAAAGAGTGAGCGAAATCGATCATTTTGATCTCTAAACTAGGGTTGTAGATTTCACCAACCTCATCTTCATTTTCATCTTCTTCCTGTTCTTGAACTTCTAGTTCTGGTTTGTTTTCAAGTTCGATTTCTGCCTGAATCCTTTTATTCAACTCTACAATATCACCTTCATAGACGATGAGAAAAGAAGATGCGATAAATTCGCCATTGACATTTTGAATTACATTGCGTAACAACTCTATCCTTGATTTGAGGTCGGATGCTAGCCTTTTTCTAATTTGATCCCCTAATGTAGAAGGAAAGAAATTTTCAAAGATCGTATGAAGTTCGTTACCTTTAAGGTCATACCCATATTGCCGATCGTAGACTTTATAAGTCTTAGTACTGCTATCGTAAACTTTCATACCAGTCATTCGAATACCGTACTCGAAAGATGTTGTTTCTTTAGCTTTAAGTTTCATACACTCAACTTTTTCAGGCTTGGCGGTATGGTCATAAAGTTTTGTTCCTAACTTTAAATCTAAAATAGTAGGTTGATCGAAGTAATGAGTCAAATTTTCCAAACAGAGATAAGTTGTTGGCTCAGTGTCTTTGCTCTTATCCACAGCTTCCGGATTTTGTTCCGGATTCTCTGTCAACGTACCGAAATACTGGGGACATAGCTCCATCAGTTCTGGGAGGTTGGGTAAACTACTGTAGAAATTAAGTTCGTTACCAACACTAGGCTTCATTAAAATCGATTGATCTAAATTTGCTTTTATACCTGAATGCCCACCAACTTGGTTTTCAAATTGGTTACTCATTTTTAGTTGTATTTTGCTAAATCTCTTATATTCTAGTATACTGTTTGAGGTAAAGTGAAGGTCTTAAGTTCTTGAGTTTTGCAATTTTCCTTTTTCTTTTAGGATAATCTCGAGCAACGTAATTTGGAGCAACTTCATTTTTTTTGAAAAAAATTCAAAATTAATTGATTTTAACCAATAAATCGAAAATAAAATAGCAATTTTAATATAACTCATTTTCTTCATAGAAATTATATGAAAATTGAAATTACATAACTGTTTGAAGATGCAATATAATATTTTTGAGATTAAACTTTTTATTATTTTAGTTCAAAAGTGGCTTAAAAATCCCAACCCATTTTTTATTGTTCAATATTTAAATATTGAAACTTTTTTTGAAATTTTTATACAAAATTTAAACCATACTTTTCTCCTAAGTTATTATTTTAGTATAAATACTCTTATTTAATAAAACTATTTTAATTAAAAATAAGCAATCTAGTATTACAGTTAATTTGTCTAATAGTTAAGTTTTTTGAATTATATTTATTTACATCTAAAATGAAAGTTCTATACTAATTAGATGTATTTTTACTAGAAATTTTTAAATTAATAGTAGTTTTCTGGCTAAAAGTTTTACTTATTAGCTCAAAGCTATAAAATAACTAAGAGGCTAACCATAGTTAAGATATATTATATTTAAATAAAAGTACTAATATTAATTACATATAAATTTATTTTATAGTTATTATAAATATTAATTTTAGAATTAATAAAACTTAGTAAATATTAAAGCTATAGTTATATTTAAATATTTTATTTTTAATTTATAAATATAGTGTTTAAGATATACTTTTAAATATAAAAAATACTAAATCTAGTTTTAAAAAATTTATATTTAACTTAATTTTTTATTTAATATAATATTAAAACTATATGTATATATCTTTTATTTATATCTAATAGTATTAAATTAAATAAAAAAATATAAACTTTTATAATAGTTTATATATAATTAATTAATAATTATATAAAAAATAAAAAAGTTTATTTTATTAAATTAGCTTAATTAATTAAAAAAAGTATATAAATTTTAAATTACTTTATTTATATATTTAGTATTTTAATTAATTAAATTTTATATAATTATTTTCAAATATATAATAAGCTATTTATTTATATATTTAGTAATTTTTTATTATTATAATATTAATTTTTTTAATAAAATTATAAAATTATAAATAAAAGATATTTACTTTTAACTAAAGCTTAATTTAAAAAGTTTTATTATTAAAATAAATGCTAAAAGTAACTAATTATATTATTTTTATAGTAAAAGTATATATTTTTAAAGCTAATTATAATAAAAAAATTATTAATATTAAAAAAGTTTAATATTTAAAAAAGTTAATAAATAAACTTTAAAAATTAAAATTTATATAGCTTTTTATAATAGTTAAGTATATTAATATTAGCTTATACTTTTTTAAAAAATAAAATAAAATTTACATTTATACTAAGTTTAAATAAAAAGCTTTTAAAGAAAATATTTAAAAAAATATACAATATTTATAAATAAAAATAAAATAAAATGTTTATAAAGTGGTAATTTTTTTTTATAATTTAAAAAATAATTTTAATAATAAAAATTAGTTATCTTTATATATAAAAATATAAATTTTTAGATATTTTAAAAGAATATTAAAACTTTAAATTAGCTTAATAACTTAAAAAAAATATTTAAAACTATAAATTTTAAAAATAATTAAAAAATAATTAACTATTATTATATATATTATTATTAAATATAAGATAATAACCTTAACAAAAGTATTTAAATACAGACTTTTAGAAGTTAAAGAAAAAAAGCCTAAGTTTAAAAAGTTAATATAGATTTTAATAGTTAGTATAGAAAAAGTAATTAAAAAAACAAAAAAGAAAAACTAGATAGTAAAGTAAATTTAAAATATTAGCTAGTGCAGAATATTTTCAAAAAAGCTATCTTATTATAAAATTTATATTTAAATTAGCTGAAGTATTTATATTTTAAGATTTTAAATTTTTTTAAAATACTAGAAATTAGATTATTTTTAATTGTATAAAAATAAAAATATTTAGTTTATAAATTATATAGGTATATTACTAAAAAATTTCATTAGAAAAAGATATTTAAGTATTAAAAGTGAAGCTTTAATTAAGAATGTAGTAGCTAAATTATTAATATAAGATTTCTTAAGTTATAATGTTGATTTATTATAATTATTATTTCTAAATCGATTTGTATTAACTTAATAGATATAAAAGGGTTAAAATTGTTTTTTCAAAATCATAGTTCGATTTAAAATATGAGATATGATGAAACTAATATTTAAACATCCTTGCGTTTACGAAATTTATGTTCGGATTACCAATAAGTACGGAATAGGCTTGTAACCGCCAAGTTCTTATTGAACTAATTGAACTGATTGGACAGAAAGATTTAACATTAAAGCTTTAAATTTGATTTAATTCATAAAGATTACGAAACCTAAGTAATAATTGACAAAATATGAGAATGGAATAGTCAGGTAATTATGAACTTGAAATTATATCATAGTAATATTTTAACCAAATATAAGGAGCAAATTGTACACTTTTACAGTAAACAAAAACTAAAACGAAATTTCAAATACACTTAAAAAATATGATCGGAAATGCAGCAAGAAAAGCGAGATCTTTAACCCATTGGAGAATTGATCCAGCTATATACCCGTTATCAATTGTAGTCGCTGGTGTAGTAGGTGTAGCAGGGTACAATTTGACGAACCAAAAAAGCAAGCATAATTCCGAGTTAGCTATCGGAGAATACGGCTCAAAAGAAATACGTAAAGGTGAAACTATAACCGCTAAGATCGATAAAAATAAGTTGAAGAATGCATCTAATCCAGAGGAGAGCGTCGAAATATTAGATATCAGGAAGTGATAAAATAAAAACCTTTATTTATTTTTATAATCTTAATTCATTGTAATTTTAAAGACTTAACTTTTTTTATACTATTTAATAATTAAAAAGAAGATAAGTAATATGAAATTGAAGGTATTGTAAAAACTAGAAACGTAGAAGTAATAAAATAACTACCCTAAGTTATGTTTATTTTAAATATACCGTTAATAGTATAGTAGATAAAAAATAGCATTTATCTCATTCATAAAAAATGCATCGGTAGTTACGTCAACTTTAAAATTTCTAGATTTTCAAATATAATAATTCAGTTGAAAAATATGTTGGTTGTATTTACATCTACGTATAACTTAATTCGTCTTAACATTTGATAAATATATTAAATCCGGAGTTAGATATCCAAAAATCGTACGTTTTTACAACTTTTAATGTTTCAGTTTACAGCCATTTTTCGATATCGTCCACCCTTCTACAAACCCGATTCCAACCGATATATTAATAAGTTATAGCTAATGTGACTACTATACTAAAGCTCTCGGGAGCGTTAGGAAAACAGCATGTATACAATAGTATTCAGCGAAGAATCGGAAAACTTACTGCGCATAGTAGGACGATGTACTTCGATATAGCCGTGGTAATTACAATCCGTTAACCCTAGGAAAGGGAACTTAAATTTATTATATAGAACGATAATGCTTTTTAGATTTACATTAGTATAACCGTATATGATATATAACTACAGAACGGGTATATATAGAGTTAGTTATACACACTTAAAATTTAAATTTATAAGTTCAAACATGATCGGTATATTCTCTAGAAAAGCAAGATTTCTTTCCCACCTTAAAGTGGATCCAACTACTTACCCTTTGGCAGTTTTAGTAGGTGGCATCCTTATAGTAGGCAGCTCTAGGCTTATTACTCTAGCTTTCAAACATTATTACAGTACCAATACGAACAACTATTATTTACAAACGCTACCAGTTAAACATACCAACGGAGACCGATTTGGAGATAAAAATCAATAGCGAAGGTACTCAAAGTTTTCCCCTGTTACAATTTAATAAACCTATTTTTATATATTATCTAATGTACTGCTTTATATTTTTTTTGAAAGTACTTTTAATCGTGTTAAATCAATATACCAAAATTTTGAAACTGGTAGATGTAGATTTTAGATAAGTAATTTAATTTAACAAGCTTCTTCAATATTATTATACTTTCAAAAATTATATAAAATAGAATGTCAGACTCCATTCATTTTGTAGTTAAAATACACATATCCTAACAAATTTCAATAAAAGTTAAAATAAAAGCATTTTTATTTCACTATCCATTTTTATAATCTTTAAGAATTCAGATATTAAATGTAATGAAAATAGTTATTTAGTGAGGTGGGGTTTGTATGTTAAACCAAGAAATTAGATAAATATACTCTGAAAAGTTTAGCTATATAGTAAATTTTTTATTTTTATATTGTTTAATAGGACATTATATAAACTTATAATTAATAAGTTTTACTTTTCTTTAAAACTTTTAATATATAATTTATAAATAAATGCTAAACCTATAATTTAAAAATATATAATAAATTATAAAGTATTTATTAGCATATAATAACAACTTATATAAAAAGAGATTAGATATAATACTACATTTATATTAACTTTTAATATTAGTATTAAAAAAATACATAGTTGAAAATTTGCTCAAAAAGCTAATTTGATAACTTAGCAAAAATAGATTTATTTATAAATAATTTAGCTTTTTTTATAATTTATGTATTTTAATTATTTATTGATACAAAATAAGATATTAAATTTTAAAAATAAAAACTAAAAAACTAAAATTAATAATAGTTAAAGTATTTTAAAGTAATTATTTAAAAATAAGTAAGTTATTATAAGATTATTTTACTTTATAATAATAATAACAGCTTTAAATAACTACTTTTACTAAAGTTAAATATAATTTAATAATAAAGTAAAAGTAAGTAAAACTGTAATAATTAATAAATATTAAATTGATATTTTAATTAAATAAAAAAATCAAGTAATAATATATATAATTAGCTTTTAATAGCTTAGTTATTAAAAAATTATATAAAAGTTTTTATATTATACTTAAAGTATTATATTAATATTTTTTTTATAATTTAACTTTAGCTTATTAAAAGTATAATACTAATATATTAATATATATAAATATGGTAAATATAATTAAATACTATAAATTATTCTAATTTTAAATATTAAATTTATTAGTAAATTATAAAAAAGAATAAAATATTTTTAATTAAAAATTAATTATAACTTAAGTATAAATACTTGAAAATTCTATATAAAAAATATAAAAAAGCTTTAATATTTTTTAACTTTTTGTTTATTTTTTAGTTATATTTAGACTTTTTACAAACTTTAGTAATTTTATTTTAGATTTTTTATAAAATAAAGTTTAAATAGTAATAAAAATTACCATTAGTAAATTTTTATAGTAATTAATTATTTTTAATATATTTTTTAAACTTAGTATTAATAGTATTATATTTTTTTTACTACTAATTAAAAAATATTTATTTTAGAAAAATATAAATTATACTATTTATTTAAACTTTTTACTTATATTTTACTTTATTTTTATTAATTTTTATTTTACTATTATATTTGTTTATATAATATAATATTTATAAACTTTATAGTTTAATAGTTATAATTTAATATTTAAATTATAAAAGTTAGATTTAAATTTAAATTTAAGTATTTATTTTATACTTTTTTGTAATTTTTTATAATTAAAGTTATAACTTTAATATAAAATATTTTTTTTTAAATAATAATATATTTTAAAATAAATTTATATATTATTTAAAGTACTATTATTTACTTAGTATATTTTTTTAATTTTTTAATTTTTTATAAAAATATAAAACTTAAATTAGAGTATTATATTTAAATTGATTTATTATTATTAAAAATTAAATAAAATATTGCTTTTTTATAATTTTCTTTTTATAATAATAATTTTTCTTATAATTTAAAATAAAATATTTCTATTTATTTACTTATTTACTTTATTTTTTTCTAATTAGTATATTTTTTTAGTTAATTAATAATTTTTTTTTAAAATTTCTTATTATATATATATATATTTAGCTTAGTATTATAAGTTTTATTAACTTTATTATATTTTATTTTATTAATATAGCTATTTTTAATATTTTTACTTATTTAAATATTAATATTTATTTATATATAGGCTATTTTATTTACTATATATATATAACTTTTTACTATTTTTTAAGTTTATTATTTATTTAGTTATTAATTAAGAATAATATTTAGTTTTTTAGTAAGTTTTTTTAAAATAAATTTTTATAATAGAATTTTAATATAAAATAATATATTTATTAGTATATATAAAAGAGCTAAAAATATAAAAAAATAATAATTTAAAAAAAATTAATACTAATATAAATATATAATAAAATTGATAAATAAATTAATAATAACTTAAATTTAATTTAAAATTTATAACAATTATATTCTAATATTTTATTTTATATACTATAAGTAAAATTAAATTAAAATTTAAAATATTAAAGTAGTATTAAAATTAAAATAAGTAATAAGTTAATAATAATATATACATTTATTAAATATTATTATTAATAAATATATAATTTTATAAATTATTTTATTTTTTAAAAGTAAACTAATTTTAAATATTATTAATAATATAATTATAAATATATTATATTTCAAAATAAAATTATAATTTTAGCTATTATATCAAGCTTAATAATTTATTTTTTAATATTAATATATTAGTAGTTTTTTTTTTAAATAATTTGCTAATAATTTATCTTATTTTACTATAAGCTTTTTTTAACATTTAATATAAATTTTTATAAATTTTTATAAGTAAATTATTATTATATTATTTAAAGAATTTCTTTTACTTTAAATAAACTTTTCTATATTTTATTATATATTATGTTTTTAAAAATTTAAAATAAAATTAAGTTAAAATAGTTTATCTTAATTTAACTATATAGTAAAAACTATTGAAAGCTTTTAAAAATTTTATAGTTATTTTAATTAAGCAGTATAATTAAGTAGGTAGTTAAATAAGCTCTTTAGTTAAAAAATATATATTTAATTTTTTTATAAATACTTTTATTCTTATTAAAATTTGAAATATTATTTTGTTTTATTATATATATATATTATTTTTATTTCTTTCTATATCTAATTTTATTAAAAAAAAATTATTACTAACTACTTATTAGCTAAAGTTTTTTATTATTAAAAGGTTAGTTTATTTAGTAAATTTAACTTTTAATTTTTAAATTATTTTACTTATATGTATTTCTACCTTTGTAATAATTTTAATATAGTATTTGTTTTAGCATTCTAAATATAAATTTTATATTTATAACTTTATTAGTTCTAAAGTATATTTTTTAATCTATTTAAAATTTCTTTTATCTTTTAATACTTTCTTTATATTAATACATAAGAAATAATTCTTTCTTTTAAATAAATATTAGGTAACCTACTTTTTTCTAACCTCTTTAATTTAATTTTTTTATTAACTTTTTTTTATACTAATTCTTATTTTAATAATCAATAAAAAGCTTGATCTATACGCCTTTAAGAAATAAAAAATAGTATACTATAAATTAAAGTAATTTTATTTTTTATTTTTTTAGTATAAAGTTTATGTTATATAAGGTACAACTAGCAGTAAATTTATATCATTAGTTTGGAATTAAACAGTTTCAAGCTTCTATATAAAATATTTTAATTTTTAAGGTATACTGAATGAAACTTAATAATTTTAACTGTTAATCTGTTCACATTAGCGATATATAAGTATATAAATATAAATATATATAAAAGGTAGCAACTAATATTTATAAAAATTTATATTTTATTAACACTTTATCAATATCTGAAGGAAAAAGATAAAAGATACGTAAGGTCTATAAAATTAAAATGGATGGAAGCCTAATACGTCAGGCTACATATTTGTTAAGCTTTAAAACTGATCATATTTTTACAATACCTTTATTTTAAACGTATAAAAAGTTGGGAATTGAGATTTATTTCTTAAACTTTCTAACTTTTCATTTTACTTATTCTTTTCAAACTTAAATTTAGTTTATAAATTTATCCAATCAGTATTAATTAAAATTAAACTATAAATTTCTAATCTGATGGAATAGAAAAGAATAGAACCATTTTAGTTCGAATATAAAGATGTCTATACATAATTTTATCAAACACATGCAATATAATAAAGCTTTTAAAACGATAACTATATGTAACGTTATCAGAAACCGATTTCCAACAACTGTAGTTAATTCTAAGTTAACAGTATTAAGTTCGATAATGGTACAAACCGATAGATTTCATAGTAGTAGTAAGCAATTTGAAGTTACCAAATCAAGTTTAGAAGCTCGTTATAATCCAACTCCTTCGTTATCGGTAGGTCACTTAGCTACAAGTTACCAAAGTTTATCTAAAGCTAAGTTAGCTGGTTTAGTAGCTTTGACAACGATGTGTGGGTACGCTATTGCTCCTGGAGCTACTAATTTAGCTACTTTAATGTTTACTACCGTAGGTACCAGTTTATGTATCAGCTCAGCTAACAGTATAAACCAGTGGATAGAGATACCTTACGACGCTCAGATGGCACGTACCCGTAACCGAGTTCTAGTGAAACATGCTTTGACACCGGAACACGCCTTTGGTTTCGGAGTTGGTTCAGGGTTAGCTGGAGTAGCTACTTTAGCTACTTTCGTTAACCCAACTGTAGCAGCTCTAGGTGCTGCTAATATATTACTTTATACTTCTATATACACTCCTATGAAACGGTATTCGATCGTTAACACTTGGGTAGGTGCTGTAGTAGGAGCTATTCCACCTATGATGGGTTGGGCCGCATGTACTGGTAACTTAGATTTAGCTAGTTGGACTTTAGGGCTTACCCTCTACGCTTGGCAGTTTCCTCACTTTAACTCGTTAGCTTGGAACCTTAGGTCAGATTATGCTAAAGCTGGGTATCAGATGATGGCGGTGACCGACCCCAACCTTAACGCTAGAGTTTCCTTAAGGTACGCTCTACTGATGTTCCCTATCACTTTTGCATTCCCTTACCTAGAGTTGACTTCTTGGTGGTTCGCTTTGGACGCTTCTATTTTGAACGCCTTCATGGCTTTTAAAGCTTACCATTTCTGGTCTAGACCTAACGATAAGAACGCTAGATCTCTCTTCTTTTCTAGTCTGATACATCTTCCATTATTTTTCGCATTTATGATGTTCCATAAAGCTCAGAACGACGACGAAGAAACTAAAAAAATTGAAGTTTAAGCTAGTAATACGTTTAACTATCTTCTTTACTAATTACATAAATCGTTTCCCAAACAATTATTTTATGAGTAAAAATTAGATTTGTAAAGACAGTTTAAGCATATGGAATCGTTGTAATGTAGTCATGTGCCTCCCTAATAAAAGAAATGTGTAAGTTAGAACGTACTCCTATAGTCTTTTATCGATTACTTTTCCATAAATTATTTATTTTTCAAAATTTTTATAAATACTATTTTCATAAATAATTAAACTTAATTGAACGTTTTTAATTTAAAGTTATATTATATATATAGATATATATATATAATTTTTACTGAAATTTATTAATTAATAAGTACATTAAATGTTGTTAAAAAAAAGGTAACCTTTTCAAATAAATTAAGCTAACCAACTTTCGACTATATCCACTACCCTAGCCCTAGCTTGTTTTAGATCTTCTGGGTCGTAATTAGTAGTAGCTAACAAGTCTTGAGTGTGTGAACCGGATGGTATAAAAATGACATCGACCCCATCTACACCGGTATCTTCAGTAATCGACAATGCGGACCAAGGATCTATACCACCGTTTATAAATATAGTTCTTTCGATCATTCCTGATTTCCCACCGTAATAGCGGTTGGTTTCAGTCACTGCTGGTGGTCCTTGCATCTTACCATAGTTTAGGTAGGAGCATGAAGATGAGTAAACCCAATTTAACGTTAACCTTTTACTACGCATACTTCGGTAGTTTGGTGGTGGTGCGGTTTGCCAATATCCGAACTCTTGGCAAGTTTGATAAGTCCACTAAAATAACCGATTAAAACAAAAAAAATATCTAAATTTACCTGTCGGGTACCCACACTTTTAACTATATTTAAATTACGTATATCGTCTAAGCCAGTCAGCTGATTACAAGTTTTCTTTTGCGATCGGAGGTAAAATTTAGTAGAGTTAGCTAAATGAGTTAAAGCTTGTTCTAACGGTAGGTTACCGAAACCGTTACATACCGTATCGATATTATAATTGATACCGATTCGGTTGTATTGAACAGCGGTAGCTACTATATCGGATAAAACTGAAGTAAAACTGATATCTTCTACTTCAGCACAATTGAATAAACTTTTAACTGAGTTATCACCTTGATCTAATTTTTGGTCGATATATTGGATAACTTGAGACATCTTTTCACTACAACTTGAACCCAACGCTTCACCAACCGCTTGATCGTACTGATAAAAGTTATCTAAAGCTAAAACCGGTGCTGAAGATGCTATAGCACCGTATATAACATCTGGATATAATTTTCGTACCCAAGCAGCTAAACTACCGGCGTACGAACCACCTATCACGATAAATTTTTGACCTTGTTTACGGTTTTTTAAAATGAAGTTGGATAAATCCTTTATAGCGTATTTCGACGAAAGGTACTTTAAATTGGACAACGCTAAATCTTGGTACAGTTGCGATTTTCCGTAGTAACGGTGCTCTACCGAGTAGATTGAGCCTTGAAATCTCTGTGCTAGAACCTGCACTTGTCCTGATTTTAACGCTCTATCGTTCAATTCACCTTCCCCACCGATATACACTACCGTAAATTAGTTCAAATTGTAACCTTATTTACTTACAAAACGCTGGTCCTCCCGGTTGGTAGTACTCATCCGTATAGAAGTAACGTTGAGAAAATGTTTCTGAATCTACATGGTTAATAGATTGTTGGAAATATAATTCAGGGTAAGCTTTAGAATTTATTTCCAACATCGTAGCTGACTCTGCAACTCTAGGTTTAGGTTGACCTGTCGATTGCCAGTTAGATTCAGGCGTTGCTATATCAAGAAGACACCTCGCTCTAATAACCGATAAGATTACCTTTACTTTATATATATATATGTATTACCTTAAACCGAACGTATAGTTTAACAGTGAAATATAAATAATCGTTCCAACCACTTTCATCGTATATATTAAAGTATATTCCGTTGTTTCTCAGTAGCTGCTACAAAAATAAAAAAAATATAAGGTAGGCTTCGGGCTACTCCCACCTTTTTATAAAATATACTTGATCCGATGATTTAAATAATCGTTATGGGGTAGTTAATAGTAGTTAAAACTTATTTATTTTTAGGCTACTACCTTCGATTAGCTATATTTCAACAATTTTTTAAACTATACTAAAATTTATTTAGATGGAGTAACTACTAACTTTTGATCTCCCCAAGCTGTAGCTCGATTTAATTATCTTATTTGGGGGAAAGAAACTTCGAATTACTATGCATTATTTATATTAAACGTGTGTTAATACGCTATTTTCCAATTGAAAAATAGTATACTTTTATAATTAGTATCTGTACATGTATCAACTGTTATTTGATACGTCGATTTAAATTGCAATATACTTTTATAGTTATAGTTTCCTTTGCATAAATTTGCAGCTAAGATACTTCCACAAATTTTGATTGCTGTCGTAAACAACAAAAAAAAATAATAGTAATTTTAAAACTTACAAATAAAATGGAACCTAAAAAATGTTAAGAAAGTAGGGATTAGTATTTTAAATGTTTAAACGAAAACGAAATGGATTTCAATTCAATTTGTTTACATTTTAAACGAAAGTACGAACAGAACTGTCCTAAAGTTTGAGTAAATTTACTATTTATATTTAAAAATTTTTTAGTAACTATAAAGATAAGTTGGTAGTACCTGACTTCTATTTTAGGTTGATTATTTTATTGAATTGAGAAGAAAGGAGGAACAACAGAAGTTAATCGATTTCAAGATGAAGAATTTTGACTATAAATAAAACCTACTGAAGTTAATATTATTGTTTAAAATGGATAGATTAATTTAGATAAAAGGCAAACGGATTCTTAATTTTAACTTTCGGTTAGTTTTTAATAGGTAGTTTAGAATATTGGACCATATACTACTTGAACTAATTATAAAAAAGTTAATATTACAATAGTTATTGAATGGAGCTTACAAGTTTTATTAAGTAAATGGTATTTTTATTTTGATTGAAAGCTTATTTATACTTAAATCTAAATTTTAATTCTATTATATCTTTTTATTTTTGCATTTAATAAAAATTTATAAGTTACTACTCTATAATTATAAAAAATGGAATAGAAAGTAGCTCAGTTCTAATAAAGATATTTGATATTTGAAATATATTTATATATAATAAAGGATATTTAATTTATACCATTACTGGCAATAAATGCATAATTTTATTTCTACCATTAAAAATTTAGTCTAAAAATATATTCAATAGTCAATTAAGTTTTATTAGAAAAAAAGTGATAAAAATTTAACTAATATAGAATTTTATCTTTAAATTGATGTATTTAAAAAAATAATTAAGTTAAACTTTTTAATAGATATATAATTTAACTATTGTTTTAACTGTTTTAATATTATACTACCCCTTCTAATTAAGGAGCTTATTTTAATTTATTTTGTTAATACAAATTTAAAGAGTAGTTCTATATATTTATGTATTATAAATACATAAATATTTAGACTTAAAAAATCTAATTTTTATAAATATTAACTTTATACTATAAATTATTTAAAAGAGTTATTTAATATGCTAAACTGTACCAACTAATATTAGATTAAAATAAGTATACATTGAGCCATATTTTTTAAAATTAATACCTTATATTTATATTTATTAATACTTATAAAAGTAGTGTTCCAAAATAATGACATAGTAATAATATTTTTATTAAGCTATCTTTGTATTTAATATTTAAAAAATTATTATATAAATAGTAAAGCTTATAAATTATTTTATTTTAAAAGTAAATATTTAAATACAAAATTTGTAAACAAATACTTAAAATGAATATAACAGATTAATTTTATAATAAATTTATTTAAAAACAGCTAAATAAAAATAAAAAAACTAAAGGAAAAAAATAATTATATAAAGTATTAAAGTTTTATTTTTTAACTGAATATATATATAATTATTTATAAAGATATATTATCTAATAAAACTAAATCTTATAATATATATTAAATAGCCAATTAACTACTTTTAAAAGTAGCTGATTTTATTTTAAAAATTGAATAAAAATAATTAATTTAATAAAAAAAGCTATATATATTTGCTTTTTATTTAATAAAAAGCTAATACTATTTAATAGAATATATTAAAATTTATTTAAAAGTAAATTTTATTTTTAAAAGTATACTTAGTACTATATAGCTAATATAATTTTTTAAAAACTATTATATTAATATCTATTTAAAAATAATAAAATATTTTCAAAAAAGTATTAAAAATATACTTTATAAATTGTAAAATAGAATACCTAACACTTATTTTAAATAATAATAATTAAAAATTCACATATTTTTTAGCTATTATTTGTAATTTTTTAAAATACATTACTATAATTATATTATAAATATATGTTAAAGTTTTAATAAAATAATATTAATATATTAGTATATTTAAAGATATTAAAACTTTATTTATATATTATAATTAAAATAAAAATTTACAAATATTATTATATTTAAAAAGTGGGCATACTAATAAAAATTTAAGCTAATAAGTATAAAAATTACTATACTTAGAGATATTTTAAAAAATTATATTATTATATAGTATAAGTTTATAGTTAGTAATTATATTAAAATATATTTATAATTAATTAATATATAATGATAAAACTTTATATTATAGTAGCAGTTTTATATTTAAATAAATAAAATATATATATACTTTAAATATTAAAAACTAATACTTTAAATTATCTATATAAAATTCTTAAATTTCAATAATTTTATATAAAGTTAAAAATTAAACTTTTAGTTTAAAACTTATTTTAAAATTATAGTATTAATTTTTTTAAAATTTATTTATTTATTTTAATTTTATAAAATGTAATAAAAATAATTTAACTTTTTTTATTATACAAGTAAGTTAAATTTAAATATACTTAATAATAAATTAAGCTATATCTTTTATAATACTATATATTATAAAAAACATATAACTTTAAAATTTAAAATTTTATAAAATTTAAAATTAGGCTTTTATTTTTTTATAGTTTTACTTTAAATTTTTTAATATAAATAATATTAAGTATTTTGCTTAGTTTGCAAAATACTAAATTTAAGTTTTAATATTAAATAATATTATAAAAATAGTATATAAAAATTAGATAAAAAATATATTTACTATAAAAAATTATTAAAAAATATACTTATAATTTAAATACTAATAATTAAAAATATATATAATTATATAAGTAAATATAAAATTAATAAGTATAGCATTTTTATAATAAAGCTATAAATATAAAATGAATATATATTAGTTTAATTAAATTTATAAATATTAACTATATAGTAAATTATAGCTTATATTAATAAAGTAGTTTTAAAATAAATTTTAAAAATAATTTAAAAAGTATTGAAAAAGTTAATATATTAAACTTTTTTTTGTAAATTAAGTTTTATATTTAATATTATATATATAGTTTTGATATTTATATCTTAATAATACTAGTATTAAAATATAAATTTATTTAATAATTATATTTTAAAATTTTAAAAAAAGTATATTTAAAAAAATATTAAGCTATTTTAATATATAACTTTATTATATAGTAGCAAACTATATATTTTTTATATTTTTATATTTATAAAATATAAACATTTTATTTTTTTATTTAAATTTTATATAATAAAAATTAAGTTAATAAATTTATTTTAAGAAACTTTATAAATAGCTATAAAAATTATATAGCTAAAAGTTGTATAATTTTAATAAAATGTTTTAACTTATAGCAATAAATTTAAATATTTATTAGCAAAGTATATAGATAAAAACTTTAATATAAAATAAAACTTTAATATAAATAAATTTTCTTTTTTTTATAGTTAAAAAAAGTATAATACTATTTTTTAAATTAAATAAAACTTATAAATAGATTTTCTAATTTTTTTTCTAAAATTCTATATTTATAATTAAAATCTAAATTATAAATTAGTTTAATAAATTAAAATTTATAAAATTATAATAATTAGTAATTTTTAAAGTTGTTTTTAAATAGTAAAAATTTTATTAAAATAATAACTTTTTTTATTATATATAAATATTTTAATAAAAAAGTTAGTAATAAAATATTATATTTATAATATACAATTAATAATTAAATATTTAAACCAAAATTTTAAATAATAAAACTTATATATAAAATTTATAATAATATTTTACTTTAAATTATAATTTTATTTACTAAAGCTATAGCTTTTTTTTACTTAATTTTTTAATATAATGCTATAATTTTTATATATTTATAACTTTATAAAAAACTTTTCTATATTATTATAATTTAGCTATTTAAAATAAATTATTTTTATTTAATAAAATTCATTTATATATAATTAGTTATTTTTAAAAATAGCTAATTTTAAATTTTAAAAAGTTATAATAAATTTAATTAAAATAGTTAAAAATAAATTTTAATATATTTTTTCTAGTTTTATAATTAATATAATTTTAAATATATAGAAAATATTAATTATAAAATATTAAATTATTAGAAATACTAATTTAAACTATCTAATTTAGAGTTTTTTTAGCTAAATTTTAATTTAAATTATCAGAAAAAATTTTAAAAAATATTATAGTATTATATTATAATACTAAAAATTAAAATTATATAATTTTAACAAAAATTAGCTTAATTTTAATTTTATATTAGTAATTTAATATTTTTTTTTAATTTTTAATTATAATATAATTTTAGAAAATTAGTTTTATATATTTATTATTATTATAGTTATTTTAAAAAATATTAGTAAATTTATAATTTAAAACTAAAGTAAAAAAATCTTATTATATAAAAAAACAAACAATATTATTAAAAGAAAAAGAATAAGTAAAGTATATTAAAGTTAAATAAAGTTAATTTTATTTATTAAAAAAGTGCTAAGAAAATTAAAATATTTAATTAGTTATACTTAAAGATATATATTAAATATTAAATATATAATAATAATATTTACTAAATTTATAAAGTCTATCTAAAAGTAAAAGTTATTAAATTAAAATTAATAAATAGTATAATCTTTTTTTAATTTAAAAAATAAAACCTTTTTTATAAATATAAAAGTTTTTATTTTAATAATATATATATATTTATTAATATATTATAATAAATTTTTTAGTTATTTATAATACTTATATTATTTTTTTATTTAAAAAACTAATTTTAATAAATTTTAATATAATTTTTAAATTTA
>JAWQFY010000859.1:0-18973 GCA_037055185.1 Capillidium rhysosporum
AGTAAGTATATATTTTTAAAATTATATATATTATTATATACTTAACTATTAATAAAAAAATTTAAAAAAATAATTTTTTTTGCAAATTATAAAATATTACATTTAATACTTATTTTTGAATAAAATTATTGAATTATATATATTTTTAAGCTATTATTTATAATTTTTAAAAGTATATTACTATAATAGTATTATAAATATAGTATTAATATATCTATATATTAAAAAAACTAGTAATTTTATTGTATAATTATTAAAAAATAAGAAAAAACAGCCTATATAATACTTTTAAATAGATATAATAATATAAAAGTAAGCTAATAGCTATAAATATTAAATAATTTTTTATAATTATACTATTATATAATATATATAGTTAAAAATATAGCTGAAGTTACTTAAAGCTATATTTTAAATATTAAATACTTAAATTTAATTATAAAAATATAGTTAAATAATAAGTAAATTCAATTAATATATATATATATAATATATATTTAACTAATTTAAATAAACTATAAAATTATAATATATTAAAGTTTTACTTTAGTATACTATTTTGAATATTAAAATAGCTAAAATATTAGCTTAACTTATTTTATATAATTTTAGATATAAAATTATTTTTTCTCTACTATATATATATAAAGTTTATAACTTTATAGTATATAATATAGTAAATTACTAAATATAGCTTAAAAAACAACAATATAATATTTTTATTCTTTTATAACTATATAGCTTTTTTATAAAGTTAAAAGAACTTTTAAGTTTAAATAAAGTTAGATAGTTTTTAAGTATAAAAAGATATTAAAGCAAATATTTAATATTTTAGTAAATTATTAAAATAATTTATAATATATAAAAATTATAGTTTAATAGTAAAACTTTTATATTAAAAGTATTTTTCTTAGAAAAAGTGCTTTTTAAGTATACTTATTTTTAAGTAATATTATTTAATTTTATATAGTAATTCTATATAATTAAATATAATATTAATAAATATAATATTTTTATTGCTATTTTATAAATATAAGAATTATAAATATTAGCTTAATTAAAATTATAAATATTTTTAACTAGTAGAAAAAATATTAATTATATAGCTGATTCTAACTTATAATAATTTAGTAACCTTAAAGTTAACTTTAAAAGCTATATCTTTAAAATATAAAAAATATTTAATATACTAAAAACTTTTTTTTATATATAAAAATATATATTTATTATATTTTAAAAATAAATTTAATACTAATATTTTTATAACTTTAGCTAAAAAAATATAGTTTTATTTAAATAATTTTATTTTAAGTTTTTTTAATATATAATTTTACTACTTAATAGTAAAACCATCTTTTATATTAATATAATAGCTAAAAATTATATTAAAAACTTTTATATAATTGCATAAAATATTAAAGTCAAGCTTTTTAAATAGTTTTTTATATAGTAAAGCTTTATAGATTAAATTTTAACTTATTTAAAAATGCTTGAATATTTTTTAAAAATAGCCTAAAAATACTAAAAAAGTTTATTAAAAGTATACTTTATTTTCTTTTATCTAATAAAAGAAAAAAATACTAATAATTTATAAATTTGTATTAAGCATACTTTTTTATATAATAAAATAGTAAATTATTAATAAAGCTAACTTAAAAAACTTATAAATAGCTATAAAAAATATTTAAACTTTAGTTATATAGTTTTAACAATGTAATATTAGCTTAAAATTTACAATTATAAGCTATAAACTATAAATTTAAATATTAAAAAATATTTTTATATAAATATTTCTTTAAAATTATTATTTTAATTTTTTTATAATAATATGTTTTCTAATTTAAATAATATTTAATATATTAATTAAAAAGTATAAAATTCAAATATATATATATATATATTTTAAATTTTATTTTAATAATATAAATATATTAAAAATTTATAGTAAAGTTTTAAAAAAACTAGATTTATACTAGTATTTTAAAATTTAAAATTTATTTTTCTTATTATAATAAATAATTTATTTTTTTAAAATTAAAATTTTTAGTTATATTTAGATATATCTAAATTTTAAGAATATATAATATTAATAAAAGTTTAAGCTACTTTATAAATAGTTCATTTTTTAAAATATTTACTTTTTATTTAATTTTTAATAAAATATGCTAAAAATTTAAAGTTTTTATTAATTTTTTTAAATAAAAACTAGCTATTTTTAAAAATAGCTAATTTTTTATTTAGTTAACTTTAATATGTTTAATTTAGTAAATAAATAATTTAAAAAAATATAGCATTAATATCAAATTTAACTATTTTATTTATAGCTAAAATCTATTTTATAGTTTAAACTATAGTATATTTTATTTAATTTTATTCTAATGACAATAATTTTTAATATTTAATTTTTAATATATATGCTAAAAAAATAATAATGGTTTTTTTATTTATGAAAAATCTATTTTTCAAGCTTATAAAAAGCCTAATTTATAATAACAGTTTCTTTATAAGCAAATAAATAGCTTTTAATAATTTTTTGTACTTTAATTATATTACTAAACCTTTTTAAAATTATATATCTATTTTAGTAAAAATACTAAATATAATATAATTATTTAGCTTTGGTAAATGTAATGTTTATTATTAAAAGTCATCTCCTATAATATGTATTATCTGTATTTTCAGGTAAAGTTTATTACTATTTAGCTTATAAGTTTTTAAAGTTATATTTTAGAAAATTAACTACTTATTAGTTTTAGTTAATAGCTTAAGTATTATATTTTTTTTAGATTACCTTTTATAAATAACTTCAGTTTTAATAATTATGTGCTAGTTTTTTAAAATAAATTTATAATATTTAATTTATTTATCTATATTTATACCATTAAACTAATAAGTTAGTATTGTAAGTAAAAGCTTTTATTTATTTTAAAATTAACAAGTATGTAGTACATCACCTTATAAATAATTAGCACATAGCTTTATATTTAAAGTATTAAGTTATTTATCTATTTTTATGCTATCCAAGCCATTTTCTTTACTAATAGTATTGCTTTACAATTCATATTTATATGCTACTTTATTATAAAAGGCTATATTATAGGCAGTTTTTTAATCTTAATATCAATACTAGAAAATATTCAAATCATCAAAATATGTCATATACCATATTATATATTAAATTACTATATTATCGGTATATCATAATCCATATTTTGTTGTTAAAGGTAACTCTTGAAAATTATTACTAGATATAGGAAAATTAGCTAATTTAATATTTTTTTAATTTTTGATAATGATTAGATTTATTAGTTTTATAAGGTTTATTGCAAATAAAATAGTGACAATTCTCAAATTCAACAAAACAATTCAAAGTGCTTCTTTGTATTTAGTTGTGTTTATACGGGATCAACAAACGTAAAAAACAGTAAAGGAATATGATTAATCATTGGATAAACAATCAATATGCCAATTTAGAAAGATTGCCTAAAGTTACCAGAGGTATTGGGATAACAGTAGCTACCATTTCAACTTTAGTTTGGATATTATTTGCTTTCGGATGGATTGAAGAAGGAAGTTCTAACTTGATTTTGGTACCTGCCACGTAAATTTTGTTTCACTAAACCTGCTTATTTCTTATTTTTAGTTTCTTTTACAAACCGTGGACCTTGTTTACATATGGATTCATTGAAACAAATTTATTTACAGTAACTTTTATATTCCTAAACCTTTAAACTTAATTTATTTAATAGTTATTTATCAATCTAATGATTTTAATCATTGCTGGTAGATTGTTCGAACCGGTTTGGGGTGGAAAAGAGATGGTCAAATTTACCTCTTTAGTTGTTATTCTACCTGGGTTTCTTGAAGCAATTTTTCTCATTTTTATTTATTCGGTTACAGGAGAAGATTCTTTTATGTAAATTTTAAATGGTTTATTGTAGTAACCTATCTCAATAGCAACGATCATAAATTATATGGTCTATATGGATTATCCTCTGGGTTTTTTGTAGCTTTTAAACAAGTTTATCCGGAATATAGAATAAAAGTTTTAAAGATGAATGGGTTCAAGTTAAAAGTAAACCTTATTAAGTTCATTTCTAATAGTTTAGCAACTTCCTAGTTACTACATTACTTTCCATGCCATACTTGCTGCTATAATTCCATCTTCGCTTCCATATTTGCTAGTGACTTTTAACGCTACTTTTGTTAGCTGGCTATACTTAAGGTTTTACAAAGTACAAGATGGATTGAAAGGGGACCGAAGCGAAACTTTCAGTTTTATATCCTTTTTCCCTACAGTTATAAGGTAAATTGCCACTTGAATTTTAGCTAACTATTCCAAGACCACCTTTTAAACTCGTTAGCAATTTAACTTTTCAACTGTTAGTTCAGCTTAGATTTTGTGCTCCTATACACACAGTATCAGCTTCCGACCTTGAAGCCGGTCTTCTTCCAGCTCAAAGGCCAACTTCCAGCCTATCGGAACAAGGACAAGCTAACCCAGCACTTGATGCTCAACGTCGAAAGTAAAATAGCATATATAACCTTTACTAATTGTATATGTAGAGCTATCGCTTTGAAAGCTTTGGACGAACGGCTAAAACTATCTTCACCGATCGGATCTAGTCCTTCTCAGTCTAGATTTACATCCCCACCACTTGAATCAAATGTAGATAATGCTACAAATCGTAACTAAGTTAAAGTAGACATTTTCCTATTGAAAATTATATAAAATATTCTAAGGTTTGAAGAAACTCCTTCACAACATCAATCACTTTTAGCTCTGAATAATAATTTCAAATTGCACCCGATACTTAACTATTTCTGACACTATATCGCTACTCTAATAGTTTATGGAATCGATATAGATAAATCTTGGTTCGTTTAGCTTAAAATTTCCTTTCTATAGTTAACTATCAATATTAAGTTCATTAGATATTAAATGTGTTTAATTTTAAAATAGAAACTATATATTTTAGAAGGTAGATGTGTTATATTTTAACGACTCGTTAAATTTCTAAACAAATTTATACAGTACAATATTCCTTTCTTATATCGTTTACTGTAAAAATTAAAAAAAGATGTATTTGGTTTCTTTCAAGTTTTTCTTTTTAGCTTCAAATACATGATCAATAGATTAAAATTGTATGCTATAAGTAAATGCTATTCTAGTAAAAAATATATTGCTTTTTAATTCTAGCTATAATCAGTATAGCTATATAGATATATAGGATACAATTAAAAGTAACTAATATACTACAGTTAAATAACTTAAACTAATGCAACATAATAGTTTAACATTTTAGTTCAATATTGCTATACTAAGCAATTAAATTAAAAATCTAAATTAGTACTAGAACACATTATAAATATTAAGTTATAAAAAGTTAGAGATGCCATAAGCTTAGTGATATCAGAAAAGCTGAAAACCAATTTGAAATTTATAAACAAGTACCAGCTACAAAACAATAAGTAACTTTATTGATAGAAAGTTAAACCGGTTTGTATCCGATTATTTTTTAAGACCTTTGTGAACTAAAACGGGGCAATCACAGTTATTGATACAGTATTCAGAAACCGAGCCTAAAACAGCTTTCTTCAAAGGGTGTAAACCTCTTGAACCGATGATTAAAAGATCAGCATTGTAAGATTTAGTAGCTTCTACTAAAGCTTTCTTGGCATCTTCCGATTTGATAACGTAAGGGTTAGAGGTGATACCTAAAGCAGAAAGCTCAGCGGCAAGCTCTTGAATAGTGGTTTGAGCCTTCTCAGTGCATTCTTTAAGGTAAGTCTGTCTCTTTTCGAAATCCCATTTACCGGATACGAAGCCTTGGAAGTAAGAAGGTTCTAAGTATGATTCACCATCTTCAGTTACGGTGACGATGGTTACATGATCTTGGTTAGGGCGGAATATTTGTTTCTTAGCCCTATGAAAGTAAATTAGTGTTAATTGAATAATAAATAAAGGTTACCAGTTAAATACGTTCTTCGAGATTTCCGAGTTATCGAAGGCGATAAGAACTCTACGGCGATTTTCAATTGGGATGGACATTTTAGTAAGTTTATTGAAAAGAGAAGTAATCAAGTGGCTCAGATTTTATATCGAAATTTTTTACAATTAGTTCCGTCGTAGTTTAGGTCGTATTATTAAATTGCTTTCAAAACTTCCATTTTTTAGAAATTGCGCATATGCGTTCGCGTTTTTATGTTAGATTTCCTAAAAAATTTGGTCATTTTCTATATTTTCTGAACTCTAAAAACTCCATCGCCTTTTATAACTTGATTAGGGCCGATTGAACATTTTTATAGTATATGACGAACCGTAAATGGACTTTTATTTTACTAGGCTGTACAGTAACTCGAAGTAATATTTGAAAATGCATTATAGATATTTGGTAGTATTGAACTATAGTATAAAATGGATTTTAAACTTTAATTGTTATTTACAGTAAAACTTAATAAAATACTGCTATAAAAATTCTCATTATAATAACTATATAGCAATATTTAGTTTAACATCACTTTCTAATCATATACGTCGTTTTAATGGATGTAGTTTCATATTAAACTGTTGCTATTAAAAAAAAGGATGCCTAAAAGCTCTTAATATATAAAATTAAGAACAAACTATTTAATAAAATTTTATTTTACAAAATGCTTATGGATTACTTAAGCTGTATTAATGTTTTCCATTCCCTTTATGAACTAAAACGGGGCAGTGGCAGTGATGCATACAATATTCTGAAACCGAGCCTAACATAACTCTTTCAACTGCATGTAAACCTCTAGAACCTACAATCAGAAGGTCAACCGGTAAATTTTTTGTTAAATCTACAATTGCTTTTTTAACGTCAGCACCTTTCACAATGAGTTTACTAGCACTGACATTCAGCTCAGCTAACTCAGCGATTAAATCGTCTAAAGTGTTGTTCGCTTTAACTGAGGTTTCATCCATGTATTTCTTATATTTGTCGATACCCCAGTTTCCGTTAATAAACCCTTGGAAGTATTGGGGCTCCATGTAGGCTTCCCCCTTTTCGATATTGGAGAATATTATCACTTTATCTTGACCAGGACGAAATACGTTTTGCTTTGCCCTACAAATATCGATAAAATTAACGTTAGTTAGTTGCAAATAGGTTACCATTGAAATACTTCTTTAGAGATTTGTGAGTTATCGTACGCGATAACGACCTTACGTTTATTTTCGATGTCGGTAAGCATATATGTACTTGTAGTTGACTGTAGAGCTATAAAAACTATGAATTTGGGCTCTAATTCTTTTATATACAGTACTAGGGATCTAATTATTAAGTATAAAATCGATGACTAATTATAACTTGCTTTAAATCCACAAAGTATTAGTTAGCTATACATATCTATCTATCCTACGTTTACAAAGAAGTGGGCTTTTCTTAATAGCAATATAAATTAAAAACTTTCTAAAAAATGAATTAATTTTCCTTATCGAGAAACACTACAGTATTAAGTTAAATAAGATAACACAATTTAAGGTGTAGAACGTTTAATTTTTCGGATAGCAAATTTCTATTACTAACCTTTAAATCAGATGTCCATACAAAATATCCAACCATTATGTAACTCCTTCCGATAGCGATCTACGAAGTATAGCTAGTTTGACAGCTGACTTCATTTATAAGTAACAACTTACTAAATTCTCAACTATCGCTTCAAAATTAGGTATTTATATTTATAAATACAACGAAATTAATCTAAAATTATATTTCGAAGCTAAGAACAAAGTTGTCTTAAATAGAGATCTATATAAAAACTAAGGCTCATCAATTGGCCAACTCTTTTTGAAATGTGAATTAGTTGGCCCATACTATTAATATACAATGGTCATTTAGTTAGTTAAAAGATGGGTTTTAGTTTTTAGCTTTAAGAATATTCTAAACAATAAAGCCTTAGCAACTCAGATAGTATCGTTTTAAAAATGTATATTACATGTAAAGCTTAGCTAATAATTGAAAGTACATTTTATAAAACGAATGGGATGGCTGAGGGAAGCCCTTTAAATTGAATTAGGTTTTAATATTTATATTTGTAGGCTGAGCAGTAAAAAATACCATCTTTACTTTAAGTATGACTTTTATTCCAAAATTTATTAAAAATACAAAACTATTATTTTAAAACTATTACCTTAAATTACAGAATGTTTTAAAATACAAAATCAACTATTTTTAATTGATCATTTAGATAAATATACCAAAAAGTTTTTTTAAACTAAAATAGAAATTGAGAAAATTATACCACAATTTTGTATACAAAAATGAATAAGTTTTCTAGTTAATAAATTATAATATTTTCAAGAAATTTAATTTATAGAAAAGCTTCTTTATTAAGGTGCTCAACTAAGTTCTATTGTTATTACAAATTTTAAAGTTTTTATTTAAATTTAAGTACTTAATAAACAATTCAAAATTAATTTATAAAATTATTTTTTTAAAGTATTTATTTTTTATATTTATTAAGCTTTTTTTTATCTATTTAAAAATGGTATATATTTTTTATATATAATTTAAATATCTTAATTGAAAATTTTATTTATTTTATATAATTTACATTATCTTATAAAATCTATATATAATAATATAAAAATTAAAAATGAAAAGTATATAATTTTAAATTAAATCCTATTTAAAATAGAGGATTTAAATAATTTATTACATTATATTAATTAAAAGTATAAATTATCAAAATTTATAAGTAAACTTTTATTAGAAAGTTAAGAAATAAAATTATACATTTTATTTAAATAGTAAAATAGTTTAATAAAATGAAAAATAAACTAAGCTTACATAATAAAATTAGTAAATTATACCTAATTATTTTAATATTTTTTCTAATAAATAATAAATATTAGCTGTAAAGTAAAATAATAATAGTAGTAAGCTGGAAATAAAATTAATAAAGTTTTAAATAGTATATAAAATTTACTTTTAAATAAATTATAGTCAAATAAAAAATTTTAAAAAAAAGATAGACAAAAAATATTAAATAAATAAAAATCATTTAAAGAAAAAATAATATACTTATATTACTAAATAAGTAAAAATAAAGTAATATATAGCTTTATATGTTTTTATTAATAAATTCAATATTTAACTTATAGTTATAATAAAAATAAGTAATTAAAAGTACTGTATATACATAAATATATATATTTAAGTTTTTTATAAATAAAATAAAATATACTTTAGAGTTTTACTAATATAATTAAACTTAATATTAGTTTAAATAATTTAATTATAGATAAAAAAACTATTATTTTATTTTTTTACTTATATTTTTAAAAATAAAGTTTAATTTTAATAGAATAGAATAAATTAATAGCTTATTTTTTATATTTATAATTTATTTTTTTCATTTAGTAATTTTAATTTAAATAATTAAGTTATTTTTTTATTTAAGTTTCACTTTATTTATTTAGTATAGTTTTTTAAAATTTATAAAATCTATTTATTTTAATATTTTATTAATTTTTTTTTAAAATAAATAAAATAGTTATATAAATTAATTAATTAATAAAAGTAGTATATTAATATTTAAGCAAATATAAAACTAATTTTATTTATACTTTAATAAAATAAAAGTTAAATAAAATACTACTATAATTTAATATAATAATTTATTATTATATTAAAAATTAAACTTTTAATTTTAACTTATATAATAAATAAGCTAGTAAATTTTTTCTATTTATATAAAATAAATTTATAATATAATTATTTATTTATATTAATTATCTAAATATTTAGCTATAAATATATAAGTTAATTAAATATTTAAGTTTTAAAAATTTTGATTTTTAAAAAAAAAAGTATAATTTTTATATTAATTTTAAACTAATTTAAGTTAAATTTTTTTTATTTTAATAATTAAATATAATTTAATAACTTAATATATTATAAATTAAATTTAAATGTATATTTTTAAAATTTATAAAAAATTTAAATTAAATACTTAAAAATATATTTTATTAAGGTGTATTAAAAATTAAAAAAATTATACTAACTATAAAATATTCTATCTACTTATTTAATTTATTAAAAAAAAATATTATTTTTATTTTATATTAAGTAAATAATATATATATAATTATTAAATTTTCTAGTTATTATAATTGTATTAAAAATATAAATGGTAAAATTAAGCTATTAAAATTTTAAAATAAAGATATATTAAAATTTTCTACTATATAATTAAATTAAATTTTAATTTAAAGTAGGTATATTTATTATATTAGTATACTAAAAGTTAAAAAATTATATATTATTATAATAAAAGTATATACTATTTGTATTTGTTTAAAAAATAATTTTTACTAATATTAAAAAGTTTAAATCTTAAAAAAAGCTATATTAAAAACTTTAAAAATAAAATTTAAAATTTAAAATTTAAAATATTAAAAAAATAAAAATAAAATTTAGTAGTATAGTAATATATAAACAAATAATTAGCTTTACTAATTTTAATAAGTATAAAAATTAAAATTTATATTAGCTATTAGTAAAGAATTTAAATAAAAAAAATTTATATTTTATTTATTATTAAAATATATAAATATAAATAATATTTATAAACTATTATTTAGCTAAATAAGAAAATTTTAATAAATATTATATACTTAAAGTAAGCAATTAGTTTAAGTAACTACTTTAAATAACTTAAACTTTTTTAAAATTAAAAAATTAGTATTAAAAGCTATATAAAAAAACTTAAAAATTACTATATTAGTTTTATAAAAAAAATTAAAATTAAAAATAACTTACTTCTTTATATATATAATAAAAAAGTATTTAAACTTTTAAAACAGTAATTATCTATATTATATTTTATAATTTTATAAATATTAACTAAATTAATATAATAAAAGTAAATAAACCTTTTAAATATTAAATTTACTAAAAATATTTATAATATTAAAAAAGCTATATTTATTTAAATACTAAAGTAAGTAAGATTTAAAATAAATTTAAATAAAAATTAAATAGCTTTGATTAAAATTATTAAAAGTAAATTAAAAAATATATAATTAATTGTAAATAAAAGAGCTAAAAATATAAAATTTATTACTAAATTATATTAAAATTAAAAAAGTAAGTTTTTTAAAAAAAAATTATAATTATTAAATTTTAAGAACTTTAAATATATATTATAATAAAATTATTTTATTTTATCTTATCTTTTTTTGAATTTTAATTTTTTAATTATTTAAAATAATTATAAAATAAAAAATTTAAATATAGCTAAAAATTAAAATTTAATTTTCTAATTATATATATAACCTAATATTAAGTTTTGTGATTTTAAATTATATATATTTTTTATTTAAAAATAAATAGGAAATTTTAATCTATTTAAATAAATATAAAGCTAATATTTATTTTAAATAATATATACTTAATTTAAATTTAATTAATATTAAATTTTAATAAAATATTTAGATTAATATATTAAATTAATAAAATTAATTTAATATAATTTTTTATCTACTTTTATTTTAAAAAGTGTAAATATAAACCTACTATAATATATTTTTATTTTATTTTATTTTTAACTATAGTAATTTATTTTAGAAAATTATATATAATTAATAATACTTTTTTTTATAAAAACTATATTTTTATAAGTATCAAATATAGTATTTACTAATTTATAAATTAAACTTTTTTATATTTTTATAATTAATATATTAGAATAAATTTACTAAATTTTTAAAATAAATATTATTAGTATAGTTTTTTTTATTTATAATTAAAAATAAACTTATTTTATTTTTAAAAATAGTAATTACTTAAAAGTTTTATTTTATTTTACTTTTAAAATAAGCAAATTACTATTATTTTTATTTTATTTTATTAGAATATTAAAATTTTAAATAATGAAAAATAAAAAAGCTAAAAATAACTAAAAATTCTAATATATATACTATTAGTAATAAGTATATTAATATTAATTATAATGTTATTTTTTTTAATTATTTATTTTTTTAATAAAAATAATAATTTTTTATAGCTATAAAAATAAAGCTTTATAGCTATTAAAAAAGTAATGTTTGCTACTTTATATAAATATATATTTTTTAAAATAAATTAATAACTTTTAGTGAAATTTACTAAAATATACTCTTTAATAACATTTTAAAATTTAGTTATATTATTATATATTAATATATAGTTTTAATTTTTATTTTAGCTACTTTTATATTATAAAATTTTTTTATTTAAATTAAACTTTTAAAGATAGCTACTTTTAAAGATAGCTACTTTAAAAGTAGCTAATTATATGTATACTTTTTTACTAATTTTATATATAATTATTTTAAATAGTATTTAAGTATTTTTTATTTACTATTACTATTTTATAAATAAAAATTATAATTTCTTTATTATAAAATACTATTTTTTTAAATAAAAATCTAAAACTAATATTTTTTAATTAAGTTTTAAATTAATTTTAAAAATTTAGATTTTAATAATATAAAATAAATTTAGAATTAAAAAAATTTTAATATAATAAATGAAACTTTAAAAAACATTTTAATTTTAAAAGTGTAATTTTTTTTATTTTATATAAAAACTTAATTATAATTTTTTTTACTAATATTTTTTTAAAGTTTTTTTTTATTTTTAAAATTTATATAAGTATTATAAATAGAAATTAATACTAAATTTTTGTTTAAATAATATTTATATCTACTTAAGTAGATATTTACTTTTAATAAAAATTAATTATATAAATATCTTTAAATAAATAAGCTTTTTAATACAATTTATTAAAAATATTTAATATTAATTATATAATTTTAATAAATCAAACTAAAATAAATAAATTTTGTTTAAATTAGTTTATTACAAATAATATAATAATATAATAATAAGTAGCTTATAATATTTTTAACTTTAATATTTGATTAATATTTAATTTTTTTAAAATTAAATTTAATAATTATATTTTTTAATCTAAAAATAAATATATATAAGTTTTAAATTTATGTTTTTAAATAAATAAATAAAAGTTAAAATTTTTAATTTTAAATTTATTTTTAAAAACTAATAATATATATATATTATTACTATAAAATATATATAATTTTAAAAAGCTAATAACTTTATTTTATAAATAGATAGCCACTAAAAAGTAAAAAACAATATTTTATTATTATTAATTAACTTTAATATAAGATTTTTAAAAGTATATTATTAATTTGCTTCTAATTAATAAAAGGTTTAAATTATAAAATAAACTATATATAAAATACTAAGCTAAATAATTTATAATAGCTTAAGTATTTAAATAAATTAAATATAGTTTTAAAATATATATATTTAATTGTATTATTTAAATTTAAGTAATATTAATTTTAATAAAAAAGTGTATAATAAAACTCAATAAATAATTTAAAATATTAGTTTTATATATTTAGATATATTAAAATAAAAAATTTTTAAAATAATTTAAATTAAACTACTATATTTTTTTTAAATCAATTTAATTAAATATAAAAATTAAAAAATATAATTTTTAAATCTTAATAATAAATATTTATTTGTTATAAAAAATTAAATATTATTAAATACTATCTAATTAAAATACTATATAGTTAAACTAATTTAAAAAAAAATAAGTTAATAAATAATAACTAAAAATTTAAAACTATTATTAAATAACTAGTTTAGTTTTATTTAGATTAAATCTATTATTAAAAATATATTCATTACTATTAGCTAAATTAAACTACTTAATTTTTAAAAAACTATAGATAAATTAGTAATAATAAATTTTTAAAAATTACTATATTAGATATAAATATTTATTATCTATTTTACAATTTATAAATTTTAATTAATTTTTTTTTAATAAATTATAGCATTTTTAAATTTATTTTAAATTATACTAGTATTTAGCTTATAATTTAAATCTATTTTTTAGTAATTTTTTATATATGTAAATGATTTTTTATCTTTTAAACTATCTAATTATATTATTAATATATTTTTAAATAAGATTAATATAATATATATTTATATATTTATTATAAGTATAGCTCTTTTTTTAAATAGTAGTTTTGCTAATAATATTTACTATAAATAAGTTTTAGCTAAAAATATACTAAAATTAATAAAAATTAAAATATATATACTATTACTAGTTATAATAAAATAAGAATTTTTAAAATAGTTAACTTTAATTTAAGCTTTTTTAAAGCTTTTATATATTTTTCAAATACTTTTTAACTAACTTAAGTATTAAAGTAGCAGTTTTATATTTACATAAATATAAAACTTCTTTTTTATTATATTTTATAAAATAAAAATAATTAAATAAAATTTTAAAAAATAATTGATTTAGTTTTAATACAACAGTATAAATATTATATTAAAAATTAATTTATATAAATATAAAATCCTTTTTAGTTAGTTTATTTTTTATTATATTTTAATATTAATATTTTATAAAAAATTAAGCATTTTAAATATTTTAACTATAAATTTAGCTTTTTTTAATAAGTAGTATTAACCATTATTTTATTATAGCTTATTAAACTTATAATTAAAAATAAAAATAGATAAATATTATATTATTAAATATATAAAAGTTAAGTTTTTTAAATAACTTTAAAGTAGTTATTTTTACTATAAAAATAAAAATTATGCTTTTTAGATAATTTAAATAGCAACATTTAGTTTATAAATTAGTTTTTTAGTAAATATATTTTTAATAGCTTTATTACTTTTAAAAGTATTTAAAAGCTTAAATAAATAATTTTAATTTTTAATTTTATTATTTTTTATAAATATATTTATTTATATAGCTAATTTCATTTTTTTTAAAGTTAATTTTTTCTACTTTTACTTGTTTATATAGTAATTAAAAAAGTATATATATATATTATTAGCTATTTAAAATTTATTTAAATTAATTATTATTTAATTTTAATTATAATTATAATAAACTTAGCTTTTTTATAAATTTATAAAATACTAAATAGCTATTAGTTTATAAAATTAAATTATTATAAAAATTTTTTAAATTTTTTTTAACTTTTTACTATATTTAACTTTTTTACCTTAAAGTTTAATTTGTTAATAATTGTATATTTTATTTATTATAATTTTATCTAAGTAAATACTATATTTTTAACCTTTTTTAACTTTTTAAACTCTATTAAACTATTTGTTAAATAGTTATTTTTTTAGTTAATAATATATTTAATAATTATTTTATTAGTAAAAAGCTATATTAATAAGAAAAAAATAAATAATTTAAGTTTATCTATCTTATTTTTATTTTTTAATAAATTTAATATATTAAAATAATTATTTTATTATAGCTTTTAATTTTATATATATATTTATTTTTTAAACTTTAATTATTTTTTAAATAAAAGTTAATAATTTAAATTTTAAAAAGTTTAATAATAAATTTAAAAATTAGTTTTATTATAAAAAGTAAAGTTCCCCCTTTTTATACTATTATTATTACTAAAAATATTATTTTAAAAATAAAAATTAAGCTTATTTATTAATATAAAAGTTTTTTTTTAGTTTATATAAGATATATAAAAAATATACTATATTTTATTTTTTTATATTATATATAAATACTATTAATTTATAAAATTTAGTATTATAAAAAACTAAATAATAATGCTGTAAAAGCTAACTTATAGCTATAAATATTAATAAATTAATTAAATTTTATAGTTTATAACTTTTAGCTATATTAAATAAATTTAAATATTTATAAATAAAGCTTATTTATATAAATATTAAAGTACTAATAATTTTTTTTAAAGTTAAAATAATTACTTTTTATTAGCTAAATTTATATTATTTAATTATAAAATTAAAACTAATTATTTAAAAAATAATTAATTACTAGTTTATAATAAATTTAAAATATTAATATTTAGCTTTTTAAATAACTTTTAAATAATAAATATTATTTATAGCTTTAAATTTTATTTAACTAAAATTACTTAAATTATTAAACTAAAATTAAATAAAAATTAACTATTTTAAATTTAAATAATAATTATAAAAATTAAAATTAAAATGATAAATTATAAATAATATATATATTATTTATTTAGTTTTATATTATTAAAATTTAAAAACTTTTAAATATTTAATTAAAAGTTAGTAAATATTAAAAAATTATAAAAAGTTAAATTATATATAAATTATTTAAATATTTATATTATATATTTAAGCTTTAAAATTTAAATTATGATTGTTATAAATAATTTTAAATTTATCTAACTTTTTTAATTTGTATGTTAAAATTAAGCTATATATTATTACTTTATTCTTATTTTTTAATATTTTATTAATATTTAAAGTTTTTTAATTACTTATTCTTATTTCTAAAATTAAAGCTTTTTTATAAAAATGATTAAAATTAAGCATTAATAAATATCTTTTACTAAAATAAGTTTAGCTTATATGTATTATTTAAACTAACTATATATTAATAGTATGATTATTAGTAAATTGTATAACTTTTAAAAATATTTAAAAAATATTTTTATTCTATTATTAAAACTTTTTTTTAGAAAAAAATAGATATAAAATAGATATAAAATATATTATAAGTTTTTAATAATTAAATAATCTATTTTTCTATTTTTTTTACTTAAGTATTATATTAATATTATTATATATTATAATATTCTAATATTATAAGTATTATAAAGCCTTATTAGATTAAAATCAAAATTCTTTTTTTTAAATTTTTATTAATAAAAATTTATAAAAATGTTCATTTTAAATTAATATATTTAATAAATAGCTTTATTATATTATAATATTAAATTATTTTAAAATTCTATATATATTATTGCTAAGTAAAATAATTAGCTTATAAAAAATATAAAAAATATAAAAAATATATAAATATATAAATATATAAATTATTTTAATTATTTAATACTTTAATATAAAGTAATGATTTTTTTAATTTAAACTAAGTTTTTAATTTATCTAATAAAGCTAAGCAAATCTAATTTAAATTTATTTTTAAATTTTTAAATTTTCTTTTTTATAAATGTTTATAGTATAAAAAAGTATATAAATTTGCTAAATATAGCTTAGTAAAGTATAAAGTTAAAGTTTTTTTTAATATAGCTAAAATAGTTTTTAAATATATTTAAAATTAAGTATTATTTAAATATTAAAAATATTAAAATATAGGTTTAATATTATAATATATTACTAATATAATTTGAAAAAAAATTAGTATTAGTTTAAAGTAAAGCTTTACAGCTAAAAATTACTTTGTAAGTATATTAACTATTTAAATAATACTATTTAAATTTATATTGCTATATTATAAAAATAAAAATTAATTTAATAATTTAATATTTTTATAGCTTAATTATTAAGATAAAAGCTATATATATTAAGTAAATTAAAATTATAAATTTAATTTAATAGTAAGTTATAACTTATATTAATTTAATAACTTTAAAGTTAGGATATTTATAAACTATAAAGCAGTATTAATAAAAGATAATCTTAATACTAATATTTTTATAGTATTATTATAATAATATATAAGTTAATTTAAATAGTTTTATACTAAGTTTTTCTAAAAAGTTTATTTAAAAAACTATTAAGCTATTTTTTAATAAAAATTTACTAATTTTTAAACTATTATAATAATTAAAAATATTAATATTAAGCTTTTTAATTAGTATTAAAGTATATTTTTAGTATTATATTTAGCTTAAATATTAATCTACTTAAAAATACTAAGCTATTCTTTAAGCTTTTTTAAATATTATTAAAAAAATATTAAAATTATATTTTATCTTTTCTATATAATAAAAAATAATTACTAATAATTTATATAATTATATTAAATATATCTTTTATAATTAGTAAAAAATAATAAAATACTAGTAAAGTTAACTTAAAAACTTAAAAATATAATAAAAAGTATATATCTTTAGCTATAACTTTTAATTAAATAGCTAAAACTTAAAGTTTATATTTTATAATTATAAACTATAAGTTATAATATAAAAAATAATAAATTTATACTAATATTTTATATTTTATTATATTATTTAATCTTTTTTTTAATTTTTAAATATATTTTAATATTTTAAATTTTAAAATTTAGTATTAATAAAAGTATTAGCTATTTTATGGCTATTTTATTTTATAAAAATTAAAAATTTTAAAATTTTACATATTTACTTATTTAGTTAAAATTTAATTATATTAAGTTTTTAAAATTTTTTTAAGCTTTTTATATAAAAATTAGCTATTTTTAATAGTTAATTTTTTATTTAATAATTTTATCAAATAAGTAATATTTTTAAAATATTAAATTATATATATAAATTATAGTAATTTAGTATAATAAATTTATACTTTTAGCTTAAATAAATACTATTTTAATATAAATTATCATTATATAGCTTTAATAATTTTTAAAGTAATTAAATAAATATTATATTTTTTTTAATTTTAAAACTACTTATTTTAAAATATAAAAGCTTTTAAATATATTTTTAATAATAAATTAAATATTTCTACTAAAATTAAAATTAAAATTATATATATACTAAAAAAATAGCTAATTTAAAATATTCATAAACTTACTTAATTTTCTAAAATAGATTAGTTTATTAATTTATATTAATATTAAATTTTTTATAAATAATTTAAAATAATAACTAATATATTAATATAGATATTTAAAAAAATACTTAATTTAATAAATATATAATTTTAATACTATTTTTAAAAATAATATTTTAATAATAAATTAATAGTAATATTTAAAAAAAAAATTGGTACCTTTAAATATTTTAAGCTTTTTTATATATTTTAAATTAAACTATTTACACTTACGGACATTAGCAAGTGCTTGCTAACCAAACTTTTTTAATAATTTTTAATAATTTTATAAATACAAAGTAAAAATTTTTAAT
>JAWQFY010000860.1:0-18973 GCA_037055185.1 Capillidium rhysosporum
TTTTTAATACTTATTTTATATAATAATATTTAAAATTTATATATATTTTCAACTATTATTTATAATTTTTTAAAGATAATATCATTATAATAGTATAAATATATATTAAAATTTAATAAAGTATTTATAAAATATTAAAATATTTATATACTAATTATTATTAATATATAAATATAAAATAAATAAGATAAATAGCTTAAATTATATTTAAAAAATAGGTATAATAGTAGAATTTTAAGTTAATAATAATAAAAATTATGTTTATTTAGTTTTATTAAGAAACTATACTAATTAATAGCATTATTATATAGTTAATAATATAATTATAATATATTTAAAATAAAGTTTTAAATATTAGATATCTAATTTTATTTTTTTAGACTATATTTAAAAGTAATAATATAAATATATTAATAATTAGTTTAAATAAATATTAAAAGTATAATATTTTAAAGCTATATTTTAATATATTATTCTAAGTTTTAAAATAGCTAAAGTACTAAATTAACTTACTTTATTATATAAAAAAATCTAATTAAAATATATTTTTAACTACTTAAAGCTATTAATTTAAAAATGTATACTTTTATTAAATATAGCTAAGTAAAGTTAAAAATAATAGTTAAATTTTTATATAATAAAGCTATAAAAAAATTAAATACTTATAAAATAAATAATATATAAGCTAAAAAAATATTAAATTACTATTTTAAAATATTATTAAAATAGTTTAAAAAATATTAAATAAGTATAAAAACATTACTTTTATATTAAATATATATTATAAAAGAATATATATAAATAAATAAATAATTTAAATAATAATATTTAAATTTATTTATAGTAATAATTTTATATTTACTTAAATATAAAATATTTTTTTTTTATAATTTATAAAATAAAAATAAATAAATAAATAAATTTAAAATTACTTCTATATTTTTAATATAATAATATAAGTATTAAAATAAAATTTAATATTAATTAGATTTAAATTAACTATAATATTATATAAAATAAATTAACTAAAAATTATTTTATATTTATATAAATAAAGCTAATATTTTTTAGCTTAATATTAAATAATCTATTTTTTAAAATATTTAAACTTAATACTTTAAATTATATATATTTAATTTTATATAAATTTAAATATATATAAATTTTAGATTTTTATTTTTAAAAATAAAATTAATTTTAAATCAATTTTAGCTAAATTTTTTATTATTTAATTATTAGTTATTAAAAATATTTTAATAATTGAATATATTAAAAAGTAAAATATAAAAAAATTATATATATAATTTAAAAGTCTTTTTTAAAATTTATATTAAACTATTTAAAATAATTATAAATTTAATTATTTTAAATATATATACTTTTTTATTTTACTTTTAAATATTTTAAATTATTAATATATTTATAATAACTAATTTATAGGTTAATTTTAGAATTGCAATTTTTATATTAAAATTTATTTTATTATTAAAAAAAAATTAAAAATATAGATATTTAAAATTCTTAAAACTTAAAAATTCTAATTATAAATAGTATAAATCTAATAATAAATATATAAATTTTAAAATAAAAAATAAATTAAAAGTTTTATTTTTAACTTTATATAAAATTCTTAAAATTTACAATATATATAGTTTAAAATATTAATTTTTAATATTTTTAATTAAGCTAATATATATAATTCTTATTTTTATATTTTAAAAAAAAATATTAAAGTAATATAAGTTTAAATACTATTATTTAACTAGTTAGTATATTTTTTATAATAAATATACTTTAAAATAAAAAAGTTTTTTATTTTATATTATTATTTTTATTATGCTATTAAAGTAATACTTTAAACTTTTTATAAAGCTTAAAATTTAAAAAGCTTTTTTAATATTAATAAAAAAGTAAAGTAATATTTTATAAAAATATTTATTTATTTTAAATAAATAATAAAATTATAGTTTTAAGGCTAAAGCTTTAAAATACTAAAATATTAACTTATTTTATTTATTTATAAGGTAAGTTTAATATAAATACACTTTTAAATGTTTAAAACTATTTTTTAATAATATCATATATTATAAAATTTATAAAGTTTTTTTTAATTATAGTAAAAAAATTTCTAAATATTAATAAAAATAAATAATTTTTAAACTTTATAAAGTATTAAAGTAAAGCTTTAATATTATAATATATTATTAAAATAATTTAAAAAAAGATAATATAATTTAAAAATAAAGCTTTTAAGCTAAAAAAGTATAATAACTATTTAAATATATTATTTAAATTTATATAGTAATATTATATATATAAATTTAAAATTTATAATATAATGTTTTTATAGTTTTGCTATAAAAATAAAAATAAAATATTTTAAACTAATTAAAATTATTTATATTTTTAGCTATATGCTAAGTTTATTAATTATATAGCAAATTCTAATTTATATTAATTTAATAACTTTAAATTCTATTTTTAAAGCTATATTTTAAAAGTATAAAAAATGCTTAATATATTAAAATTTTTATTTTTTTATATAAATTTTTTTATATTGAATATATATATACTATTTTTTATACTATTATTTTATTTATATTATTACTAAAATATTTATTTATTTAAATAGTTTTATTTTAAATTATTTTTTAAAAGTTTATTTAAAAAATTATTAAGCTATTATAATAACTAAAAATTAAATTAAGATTATATATATTATATATATATATAATAATAATATTAAACTTTTTAACTAGTTTTCTATATAATAAATATATATATTAGCTTATATAATAAAGCTATTAAGCTTAAATCTTAATTTAACTAAAAATAATTTAATATTTTTTAAGCTCTACTTAAAAAAAACTATATAAAAAATTATTAAAATTATACTTTATTTTTTTTATAATAAAAGAAAAAAATACTATTAATTTATAAAATTATATTAAATATATATTTTTTTATAGTAGAAAAGCTAAATATTAGTAAAACTAACTTAAAAAAACTTATAAATACTATAGAAAATGTTTTAATAAAGTAGCTAAATTTTAAAAACTATAGCTATTAGCTATAAAGTATATATTTAAATATTAAAAAAATGTTTAATATGTATATATTTTTTTCAAGGTTACTAAAATAGTTTTTATTTTATTTTTAGAATTTTTGTAATAAAATATTCTTAAATTTAAATAATATTTAATATATATTTTAAAATTTTAAAAAACTAAATTTATATTAGTATTTTAAATTTAAATATATTTTTTATCTTATAATAAATAAATTTTAATAATAAAGTTTTTTTTAAATTTTAGTATATATTAATATAATTAATTTTTTAAAAATTTAAATTTTTATACATTTTTTAGTAAAATATGCTAAAAGTTTTAAATATATATATATAATTAAATAAATAATATTTATTTATTTAGCAAAGCATAATAATATTAAGTTTTTAAAATTTTATTAAGCTTTTTAAATAAAAATCAGCTACTTTTAAAAATAGCTGATATTTTATTTAATAAATATATTTTAAAATTAATACTTATTTTTTAAAAAAAATATTTTCTAAATACCTTTTTATATAGTATATTAAATCTACTAGTATTTTAATATAAAAGTAAAAAATTTTAAATTTTAAAATTTATTTTTAGCTAATTTTATTAGCTTAATTTTTAAAATTTAAAATTTGCTAATTTTAATAATAAATATTTGTTTATTTATTAAAAAATTTTATTTATTAAATTTTTAAATTATTATTTTAAAAATTGCTTTTTATATAATTAAATTATATTTAATTAAAAAATTTAAAAAAATAATATAATTTTATAAATAATGAAAACTTAAAACTAATACTAAAAAAATATATAAATTTCAATTTTATAAAATAATAACCTAATAACTTTTATTAAGTATTTAGAAAAAAACTAGCATTTTAAAAAATTCATTAGCTAAAATAAGAAGATTAACTAGAAAATTTAATAAATTATACTTTTAACTATAAAAAAAAATTATAAATATTAAAAAATATAGCTAATAACTTTAATAATAAAATTTTAAGTAATTTATAGCTAAATAACTCTAATATAAAAAAATAAATATAATTAAATACTAGGTATATTTAATTATTAGTATAAAAAAAATAAAAATTAATAGTAAAAAATTATTTTTAAATACTTAAAATTTAAAATAAAAATAACTATATAAATTAAAATAGCTAAAGCTAATAAAAAATAAAATTTTATTAAAGTAAGCAAAAAATTATATATAAAGTAAAAATATAAGTTTAATTTTATATTGTATATATATTAGCTTTAATTTATATAAATTTATAAAACTAAGTAAATTTTTTTAACTATTAATTTATTTTATTTTATTTTTTAAAGTTTATTTATTCTTAATTTTCTAAAAGAATTATAAAATAATTATTAAAGTTTTTTAGTTATTATATAAAAATTATAACTTTTATTTTTATTAAACTTTAGATTTTTAATATTTTTTAGTTAATTTTTAAATATTTTAATTTTTCTAAATATTAAATTTAATTAAATTTTTTCAGAATTAAAAAGAAGATTTAATTGCAAAATAGTTAACAATACTTAATTTATAAGTAAAATTAAATAATAATAAAAAGAAGAATATAAATAAATATTAATCTAGTTTTAATAAATAATAGAAAAAAAATATAAAAAAGGATATAAAAAATAATAGAATGCCCAAAATTCTTATAGAAAAAATATATATTTAAAATAAAAAACTTTAAAAGATTTTACCTAATAATAAAAAAGTTATCTATAAAATAATTTAAATTTATATCTTAACTATATGGCTTACATAATTACCCATTAAGCCACATTACTTAGTCAGAGCCAAAATTCAAATTTAGCATTTATATTTTTATAATAAATTGCTAGTTTAGGCAAAAAATTAAAAATGAAAAATTTACTAAATAGTATTAGGTATAATTAATATAATGATTTTATAATAATTATATAAAAAATTTTACAAAGCCTAACTTATTAAAAATTATAGATAATATAAAATATAAAGAAGTATGTTTTATTATAGATAATATATATAACTATATCTAAAGAAAAAGCTTTAAATGTACAATGATAAAAAGTATATAAAAATTGTAAAATATCTAGCTAAGTATACTTAGAGGTAAGCATATCTTTAGTAAATAAAATAACTTTTAAAGCTTAAATTTTAGCTTCTTCTTATAAGTTTAGTTAGCATATAATGTCAGTGAGAAAGTTATCTTCACACTATCAAAAGGTTTATTTTTAAATTTTATAAAACTTGTGCTATTTATGGAATTTATTAACTTTTTTGGTTTTCTGTATCGTTTTTTTCTTGTAAAAAATCTAATTACTAGATTCTAATATAATTTTAATGCACAAATCAATTTAACTAGTACTTTTATTCAACAAGCAAGATAAAGCGAAAGCTTAAGAAACTATAAGGCTAATTTCAAGTAAAAGGCATAGTAAATCTGGTATATCACCTTGAAATATATTTAGCAGTTAGAATTACTACTTTGTTAAAAACTTTTAACTATGTACTTAAATTCAGCAATTCGAACCGAAATACAGTCACAACTAAATACTCGGCATGAAACTTTTTTAGAATCTTCGATACCAGTTCCGCTTCGCACATTATTCTTAATATTTTTATTTCTCATATTCTTTGCAACCAACATCTCGGTTCTAGATTCGTTTCAACTACCACTTAACAAGATCTTGGATACAGGTTTACATCTATCAAGTCAACATCTCTACCGTATATTTTTCAGTTTTGTTGCTGTAGTACTAATACCTAACCTGCTCTTACATCAGGTTTTGAAATTCAACTTCACACTGTTTGGATTTGAAAGCTCGCCTTTCGTTCAATGGGAACCATCAATAATTTTTATATCTTCATTTGGGATAGCTTTAGCCATGTTAGTTAATCCGTTAGATACATTTTACAAGGATAAACGATTTTCATTCTTAAGGTAAATTTATTTGAATTTCAGCGCTAATAAATATTAGAGCTCTATCTAGGTTGTTCTTTGAAGGTTTTCAATCCCCTGTATATTTCTGTGACGTATTATTAGCTGATTTACTTACAAGTTATTCAAGGGTATTGGGAGATTTTTTTGCATCTGGTTGGGCAGCTTTATTTTTCAACTCTGATAGAAACCAAAACGCCGCCCTATGGTCGGACGTACTTACCCCATTAGTGGTTGCCATACCTTTCATGATCCGGTTACGACAGTGTGTTGCTGAGTACTTGAACTCGGACGGTTTGCAGTACAGGCATCTGGCGAACGCTCTGAAGTATGCCTCTGCTTTTCCAGTACTCATGCTCTCTCCCATAGTAGGTAATATTATGAACGTGGATAAGAATTTTGCTTCCGCATCCCCTGCCACCTGGCTTTACTATATATGGCTTCTAGCTGTCATCTTTAACTCATGTTACTCGTTTTATTGGGATCTTGTTATGGATTGGGATCTGGGCCACTTTTCTAACGAACAGGGTGACTTAGAGGAATCGGAAGTCAAGCCTATGCTCCGTAAACGCCTCGTATTTGTCGATCCGGGGTTATACTACCTGGTCATTGCTATCAATTTCCTCCTACGTATTACCTGGACTTTCAAACTTTCGCGCCAGGTTAACATTAATGAAGCGCCCTTCGGTGACTTTATTATTGAGCTACTAGAATTGTTCAGAAGATTTTTATGGCTATTTTTGAGAATCGAAAAAGAGTATATCCATACAATAGGCTGGACCAAATAATTTTTTAAAACACAGCTGTTTTAATAGATCTACATGGGATAGTTTTTATAATATGTGGAAATAATCTAGCTTTTTTAACTTTACCGCCCTTTTGGAACTTTAAGTTAAAATATTGTGCTAGCACAATATTAAGTAACTTTAGTTATGATTTGATAAAGTTTATTTATTCTATAAATTATTTTATTACTTATATTAGTGATTAGTTGTATATATATCAATTTGTTTATTAAAAATATTTTAATATCAACTCTTTTAGACTACATCTAACTTTTAAAGTTATATTATTTAATCATTGAAGTGTTTGTAAATACAAATATGTATCCATAATAGTTTTTGCTAGTTAAAATATTATTTACAAAATTCTACATAAACACTTTTAATATACTTTTTAAATAGTACAACTTTTATATATTATAAATGAAACTGTTAACAATTAGCTAAATTTTTCTTATGATTTATACATAATTTACAGTTTAAAACTTTTTCTTAATAGTTAAATGTCTAAGAGTTTCAGTTATTAAAATAAGAGCTAGTAGAGAGAAGAGGGAGAGTTAATGAGAAAATTCTATAAAAAAGTGTAAAAAGAGCAAACTTAATTAATTTTAGTACTTTAAATATAAGTATATAAAATAATTAGTAATAAAAATACTTAGCTTTACTAATTATAAATACTAATAATAAATTAAATAATAATAAAAATAAGTATTACTTATAGTTATGATTTTTTTGATTTTTTTAATAAAAACTTAAATAAAAATAATATATAAAAAATAAATTTTAAACATATATAACTTTAAAAATAATAATAATAATAACTTTAGTATTTGTAATATAATTTCAAATATATTATATTTTAGGCTAAAATTATAATTTTATATCTAATATATTAAGTATAAGTATTTTTACTTCAATATTATACTAATATAAATAGTAAAATTAATATAAATTAAGCTAAAATAATATCTTTCTTATTAAAAGTTATTTTTGCTAAAAATTTTAATAATATAGTTTTCTTATTTAAATAAGCTTTTATTTAAATTTTTTTCTTTAAATAATTTACTAGTAACTTAATTTACTTATAAATTTAATTTTTATTATAAGCTTATCTATTTTATAACATTTATTATAAACTGCATATTTTATTTTTTAAGATATATTTAACACTTTTTAAGTAAATTATTAGTATTTAATCTAAATTTTTTTTTTAAATTTTTTTTATCAGTTTAATATATTTTAGGCTTTTAAAATAACATTAAGTTAAAATTTTTAATTTAAACTTAACTAATTAATAAAACTAAATTGTTTAAATCTAATATAACTTTATAATAACTAAAATATTGATTTTTAATTTAAACTTTAAATAAAAATAAAATACTTATTTTTAAAATAAGCTTATAATATAATTAATGCACTTATTTTAATTTATTCTAATAATTAATTAAAAAGTTTATTTTTACTTTAGCTATTTAATAAAAACTTAATAATATTTTTTATATTAGTAAAAACTACTTTAAAAAAACTATTTTTATAATTTATAGTATTAAAAAAAATTAATTAAAAATATTTACTATTTTTTAAAAATTTAAAGCTTAGTATATTTTAAGTAATATTAAAATTTAAAATTTAGTTTAATATTATATTATTTAAATAAATATTTTAAAATTAATATTTATATATAAGATAAAATTTTTTATTAGCTTTTATTAATATAATATAAAATAAATTATTTAAAAAATATAGTAAAAAAATTTTAACTTTTATACTTTTTATTAAGTTAAACTAATTTTAAATATAGTAAACTTTTTATTAAATTAAAATAAAGTTTATTTAATATTTAAATTTTAACTTTTTTTTAAATTAAATTTTACTTATTTATTTTAGTTAATAGCTAAAGTATTAAATATATATTTATACTTTATTTATATTTAAAAATATTAGAAAAAATATATATAAGTATTATAAACTTTATATTAGCTTATATATAGCTAATTAATAAAATAATAAAATTTTTAAAAATATTGAATTATACTAAATTATTTTTTTAAATTTATATTATACTAATATTATTAAAATAAGTTTTTAATATATATAAAGTTATTAATATTATAATAAATAATACTTAATTTTTACAAAATTATAATTTAATTTAAATATTAAAATAATTTAAATCATATTTATAACTAATTTAAATTTATTTAGTATTTTTATTTTAACTATTAATTAATTAAATATTTAAATAAATAAATATATAATATAAATATCAGCTATATTTTATTATTAAATAAATACTTATTTTTATACTTATATTTTTTATAGTTATTATTATATTTTTTAATATTTTTATTATATTATATTTTTTAATATTTTTATTATATTATATTTTTAAATATTTAAAAATACTATTATAAACTAAAAATCATATTATATATATTATTATAATAATATTAAAAAATATTTTATTAATAAATATCTAAAAATATTAAAAATATAAATAATATTATAACTTTAAAAAAGAATTTATTTAAATTAAAAATATGTTTTTATTTATAAGTAAAAATATAATATATTTAAATTATATAGTATAAAGTTTACAACTTTATTAAAATAATATAATAAAAGGTTATATATTTTTTTAAACTAGCTTTACTAAACTTTTTTAATATAAATAGTTATTTAATACTAAATATATTTAATATAAATGTATAAATAAACATTAATTTATTATTATTATTATATATAAATTAAAGTATACTTTTTAAGCTTTACTTTAAAAATTCTTAAAAATTTTTAATTAAGCTAAAATTAATATTAATAGCATTTTTATAATTTATTTAAAACTAGTTAAATAATTTAATACTAGTATTTAAAAAAATATAATATATTAAAATTAATATTTTTTTAAATTGTTGTAATAGTATAAAAATTAAAAACTATAGATTAAAATAGCTTAAAATTTTTTAACAAACTTTTTAAAAATTTTAATAAAATTTTTAAAATAATCTACATTTTAACAGTAACATTAATAAAATATTATACTTATTAAATTTATTTTTACTTATATAGCCTTATTATATATTTAAAAAATATTAAAAAAATATTAAAAAAATATTAAATATATTTATATATATATTACTATATAGTAGTTTTCTTATTTTACAAGCTTTAATTTTAAATTATAACTATTTTATTTTAAAATTATTTTAGTAAAATTTTAAGTATATAAGCTTTATTTTTATATTTTTATAAAAATTAAAATCTATTTTATTTTATATATATTTAAATTTTTTTAACTTTATAAAAAAAGCTAGTTATATAATTTTATATTTTCAAATATAGTATATAAAAAATTTATTTAAAAAAATATATTATATTAGATATATCTATTTTAACTAAATAATTTAAGCTAATATAAAGATTTTTTAAAATTTAAAGTAATATATTAAAGCTAAAGCTTTAATATACTATATTTTTATTATTTATTTAAACTAGTTAAAATATATTTATATAGTATATATATTTTTTATATATTTGGTTTTTTTTAAATTAAGCTAAAATAAAAGTTAAATATTTAAAATTTAAATTAGCTGCTAATTATATAATTATATTATATAATAATATAATTTTATAAATTTTAGCTTATTTTTTTCTATTATACTTATATATTAAATATATTATAAGCTATAGTATTTTAATTTTTTTTTTAAATTTATTAAAATTTAAAATTATCTAGTTTTTAAAGTAATTAATTATTTTTTTGCTTAAAATATATTACAATAATATATAAACTATTTATAATAATTAGAAAAAAATTTAAAAGTAATAGATAAAAAAGTTTAAAAAAATTAAAAAATACTAATTATCTTATAATTAAAATAAAATATATAATTTTTAAAAGAAAATAAACTACTTAATAAATAGTTTAGTATATTTTAACTTTAGCTAGTTAGCTAATTTTTATAAATAGTTAAATAATTTAATATTATATAATAAAACTTAAATTTAATTAAATTAAAAAAATAAAAATTATTTTAAAATAAATAAATATTTTAAATTAAATCTTAAATTTATATTTATACTAATTAAAAACCTATTTTTAAATATATATTTTTTGTTAATATAATTATATTAAATTAAAAATATATAACTTTAATGTTAACTTTATAACTTAATTTTAAAAATTTAAATATATATTATATTAAAGCTTAAAAATAAAATAACTATTTATTAATTTATTATAATAAAGTTTAATATTAAGAAAATATTATAATAATAAAAATTAGTTATAATTATATATACTTTTAACCACTTTAAATTTTTATTTTTTAGTTTTAAAGCTACTTTTATAAAATTAAATAAATTTAAAAACTAATATAAAACTTTTAATTAAATAAATATATTTTATAAATTTTAATATATTTAAAAAATATATTATTTTTAATTTATTTATATTAAACTAATTATTAATTGAATATATTAATAAAAATATATTAGCTGCTATATAAAAACTAATTTTAATATAATACTTTGTTTAATTATAAATTATTTAAAATTATTAACTAAATTATACTTATAAAAATAAAAATAAAAATTTTTAAGTTTAAAATACTAATAATATTTTTTAAAGTGTAATATTATAAACTAGTATTAATTAAAATATTTAGTTTAAATACTAGTTTATTATATTTTTTAGCTATTTTAAATAATATTAAAAATATTTATTTATTTTAATTAGTATATATAAATAATAAATATACTTGCAAATAAAATAATAAAAGTAAATAATTTATTTTAAATAATATTAATTATAAATAAAATAAAGTTAAATATTAAATTAATAATGTATAAAATTAGTTAAAAATAATAAATATTAGAATTCATAAGCTTTTATAAATTTTAAATTAGTTTTAAATATTATAATACCTATTTATTTAAAAGCTATTATTAATTTTTTTAACTTATAGTTAAAAATATATTAATATTAAATAATTAAATTAAAATATAATTAAATATAAACTATAATAATTTAACTAAATATTAAATTAATTATATAATTTTTAATCATTAAAATTTCTAATTTTTAAAAGCTATTAGTTTTTTATAAAATAGTTTAAAAAATATTTAAATTTACTTTAATAGTTAAAATAATAATATAAAATTTTATATTAGTATTTGAAATACTTTTTTAGTACTATTTTTATTTAAAACTTGTTATAATTTAAGAATTTTATAATTAATTTTATAATAATTACTTTTAATATTAAATATTATAAAAATAGTTTAATAAAAAATTAAGAAATTAAAATATTTTCTACAAAAAATCTAAATATTAATAAGTTTTTATACTAACTATTAAAAAAAATTTCTAATTAAAAATAGAAAAATCTAAATAACTTTTATAAAAAAATTATAAAATTAATAATAAATATTATAAAAACTTTTTAGTAAAAAATTAAAAAACTAAAAAATATATTAAAAAAAACTAAATAGAAGAAATTTTTAATAATAAACATTTACAAAAGCTTTTTAAAATACTTTTAGTAAATATAGTTAGCCTATAATATTAAACTATAAAACATAGATAACATTTTTAATTTTTATTAAGTAAATTATTATTATATATTTTTATAACTTATATATTTATAGTTTAAAATTGTATTGTTTTAGTAATAAAGTATAATTAAATATATATACTTTTTTATACCTAAATTTATAGCATATACTTTTATATATTTGTTTTCTTATTTATTAAAAACAATATATTAAAAAAAATTAAACTTATCATTTATATACTTATTGTTAAAAGCTTATTTATATATAATAATTTATGATAAAAGATACATTATACATAAAAACTTTTTTATATAGTTTTCCTATTTATATATAGTAAAATTTTTTATTTAAAAGCCTATTATTAATAGATATATATAAATTTTTAAAAAATTAAAAGAATTAAAATTTTTCTTAGCATATATAAATTTATTCTCTAAAATTTATAACTTATCTAAAATAAATTTAAAAATTATATTTATTCTATTATATAATTAAACTTTAAACTTGTAAAAAATATTTTGAAGTGAGTTTTTAGATACAAAGAATTTTATAATTATTTACAAATAGCTATATAACATTAATTTCAAGATAATAATTATTTTTAATAGATCCATTTTAGAGTACTACACTTGTTTAAAAATGCTAAACTTATATTTCGATAAATACAAACTTTACTTAACATAGGTTTAAATTTAAATTGGTATTTAATACAAAATATTTTATCTAAAAATTAAATTCTAGTAATAAAGAATTAATAAATATCATCTTTTATCAATGTATAAGTGAATTAAAGTAACTATCTATTTACTCTTTTTAGTATCATTCTTAGTAGGTATAGCTGCTAACCTCTCAACCAAAGGAGGGTGACTAAAATGATAAGCAGAATAAAGTGGATCTGGGTTCATATCGCCCAAATTTTTCTTTTGAAGCTTAATTAAACCACTGCGTAAATCTTCAGCGTAACCAAGGTCAACTGCGAATTTATCAGCTTGGAATTCAAATTTACGGCTCATTGAGTGCATAAAGAAAGTCATTAAGAAATCGACGGGCCCGCTGAGAAATTGGAATAAGATAAAACCGATAAAAACTGGCATAGCATCATAAAACCCGAATGACTCATAGAGATCTTTGTTAGTAACAGAAGTTTGGAACAGATAAAAGGTAACAAAAAGTTGAACTTGAGCTAGTAATAAGTTGTACTTAATATGACCAAGCTTCCAGTGGCCTAATTCGTGACCAACAATGGCTAAAATCTCTTGGAGGCTAGAATCGGCTAATAAGGTATCAAAAAGTACGATACGCTTATTTTTAAACAAACCAAAGAAGTATGCGTTGCTGTGGGATGTACGAGTTGAACCATCGATAACCAAAAGTTTAGTCAATGGGAAATCAATGCGACTAGCTAAAGCTTCAATTTCGGTTTTAACATCGCCATCTTCCAAAGGGGTAAATTTATTGAATAGAGGTTGAATTACAGTTGGGAAAAGAGTTATACCAATTAATTGAACACCAACCCTATAATTTTGAATTAAGAAAAAAGATTTAAATATATATTACATGAAGAGCCAAAGGTAAACTGCGAAATTAGCACCGCTCTTTTCAATTACTTTTAAGAAACCAGATAGGAAAAGTCCACCCAAAATAATAGTTAAAACTAACGATTTAATTTGATCTATAACGAATAACTTAATAGTTGATTTGTTAAACCCATGCTTCTCTTCGATAACAAAAGTAGAATACAAAGTTAAAGGTAAACCCATAACAACATTAAACAGAGTAAAATAATTAAAAAATATAATTGAGTGCAAAATCTATATAAAGAATTAATAAAATTCTAACAAACTTTGCTTACCTCATATTTTTCATTGTATCCAAACTTAGCTAATAAATCGCCAGATATAGTCCAGAAATAAGGTATCAAATCATAATAAAGAAAAACTATAGTTTGAGCGTTGTTATAAAACCCAGAAAAAAAACGGAAATAGGATTTATCTAAACCGTAAGCTCTAGATTTTTGAAATACTTCATCTTCAACAATATCTTGAATTGCTATTGGGCGCTCAACTTCATTTAGCTTATTATGCTGACGTATACTAAAATTAAAAATTAAAAATTGGTGATCAAAAATATAATTACTTGAAGTATGTTTCTAATAAGTATATAGCTGAAGTAAATGAGATGACTAGAGTTTTATAAGGGAGTGCCATCTTTAAATTATTTGCTTAGTGTCTATAAAGACTTTATTTTTTAATTTGTTTTAATTTTAAAACAAGTAAACATCACTAAGCTTATCACAGTAAACATAATGTAATGATTTTATTGGTTAGATCAAATAACTAATTTTATAATATGGAGATACTAGCAACTCTACTACGCAAAAATTATATAGTAATAATTATTACATATATATATATAGTATATCTATTTAGAAAATTTATTTTATAAGTCAAAATTAAAAATGAATAAATATTAAATTAATATAAAATATTTTATTTGAAAAGATTGCGAGGTCACTTACAGTAGCTTCATAATATATTTTTTTTATGTTAGATAGGTAGATATTACCTTTTCAATACGAAGGTAAGGAGACTAAGTGTGAATGAAATCAACTAAATTATAAGTATATATCTTTTAGATTTTAATAAGAAAAAACTTTATATATAAAAAAAAACGTTGAAACTTCTGGATTACGATTTGAACTTGGTTTAAATATTAATTAAAATTTGAATTCTATATAACTTTATTATAATGGTTTAATTATACTTTGATGCTAAAAAAGCATACCATTATTATGTGAAATGGAGAGGATAGGAGTTTATAATAAAAATAATACTTTAAAGTAATTTAAAATGTACGAGTACCGATTTATTAAAAAGTGAAATAAAACAGTAACTTAAAATATATATAATATATCTCTTAATTGGATGAGCTAGATCAGACAAATTATAGCTACCAATATTATAAAAATCGACAAATTACCTTAAAGAGAGTTGAAATTTATAACTGATCTAACAGTTCTATAAATTTAAATGTTCTCATCTCTAAAGGATTCAGTTTTGTTTTTCATTTTTGATATTAACTTATTAGCCAGAATCGTTATTATTGTCGATCTTATAGTTTATAAAACATACCACCTATATCTTAGTTTACATTATTGTGTTGGTAGGTAATTACTTAAATATTGCAATGAAATTTAAAATAGGTGAAACATAAATTTAAATACAATATTTATTGATACTTTTATGACATGTTACTTAGCATTTATGTATAAGTTTATAATAAAATAAGTATAGAAAATCTAAAGTCTAGGCTTTTTTTTTGTTAGTAGCATAGTAATAAAATTATATTTAATTAATATGTTTGTTTTAAGATTTTTTTGTAAAATAGCTATATAAATTTACAAATATCTAAATATTTATATAATAATATATTGCTAATTACATATCTTTCTTATTTAATTTATATAATAACTTTTAGTTATACAGGTGCTTAGTCTATAATATTAACTTTTTCTCAATATCTGAAAACAAAAATATATTGAAATGCTTAAATACATTTTTTATAAATTTATTTACAAAAAAAATTCATAACCAATGTTAAGTTAGAGTATAGCAGCAGCTAAATAACATTTATAAAATTGCTATATATTGCTTGCTGCTATAACAATTTATTTTTAAAAGATATTATAAGCTAATTATTATTATAAGAACTTATATATATATTAAGTAACTTTTTTTATTGCCTTTATAGTTAAAGTATTTTACCTATTATTTATCTTTTTTTAATAAAAATAAATTTTACTTGCATTATGTTATTACTATTTATTATCATTCTAATTATAAAATTTATATAAATACTAAAGAATTTATAAAAATAAAAACTATTTATTTATATTAAATACAAAATCTTTAAATTATATTTAAATATTAAAGCAGTTTTATAGCATTTCAAAATTTATTATTTTATACTTTTTATCTAAATAAATTACTTTTAATAAATAATGTAAGCTAGGTATAAGTAAATAAAAAATTAATAAAAATATATATAGTTAATATAATTAAATAATAGCTAAATAAATATATAGTTTTTATTTAGTTATATATATATATTTTAAAAACTCTTAAAATATTTTGTAAAATTTATATAAAAATAAATTTTTTAAAAATAAATATATTATTATATATTATTTTATTCTAATAAGTATTATTTTTTTATAATTTAAATATTTTAAATATATTAAAAGCTTTAAAAAAAATTAATAAAGAAGTTATTTATTTTAATAATATAAATAATATATTAAAATTTAAAATACTAGTGTAAAATATTAAAAAAAGTTTTTAATTTTTAAAAGTAACTTAAAAAAGTAAAATATAAGCTAATAAATAAACTAAATAAATTATAATAAATTAGATAAAATAATAAGTAGCTATTATAATAGCAAAGCTAAGTAAATAATAAATATACTAGTATTAAAAATAAATATATATTAAATTAGTAGCTAAATTAAAAATTTAGTAAATAGTATAAAAAATATAAATATAAACAGTATATTCTAACTATTTTAATAAATTAATAAATAAAGTATATATTTAATAATTATAAATTATAAATATTTATATAAAACTAAAAAATATTAAAGTAATTAAAGTTATTTATTATAAATTTAAATATTATTTTTTTATTGTTTTTTATTAATTTTATATATTTTAAGTTAATTATTTTTAATTTAATTTTTTTTAATTTAAAAAATAAATATATAAAACTAATAATAAAATAAAAAATAGAATATATTATTAATGTAAAATTTAATTAAATATAATATTAAAATAATTATTATTTTATAATAATATAATAAAAAGGTAAAAATCTATTAAATTTATAAAATAAAATTTTATAATAAATTATAATAAGAAAAAATTAAATATTTTTATATAATAATTTTTTAAAACTAATTTTATAAAAGTATTTAAATTACTATAATTTAATAAAATATAAATAAACTTTTAAAATAGATTTTAAGTAGTATAACTTTAGTTTTTAATACTTTTATTAATAAAGCTATACTTTTTTTTATTAGTTTAAAAATACTTATTTTAATATAAATATAAATTATAATATTTATTTAAACTTTTTATTTATTTTTAATTTTTTTATGCTTTTTTATTTTAAATATTGCTCTTTTTTATATTTATATATTTATATAATATTGCTTATATAAAACTATAAAATTTAAATTTAAATATTTAAGTTATAAAAGTATAAATTTAAAGTTAAACTTAAATATATTTTTTATATTTTTAGTTTTTTTTAAATTAAAGTTAAAATTAATTAAAAAATATATAAAAATAATATTAAAATAATAGTATATTTTAATATATATTATATACTTTATATAGAATATTATTATTTATTTAGTAAATATTTTTTATTCTAAATATATACTTATTTTAATATATAAATTATTAATTAAAATACTAAAAATAAAATTTTTTATAAAAATATAAAGCCTAAACTTAAATATTATATTTAAGCTATTTTATTATTATTAAAAATTAAATAAATTTTAAATAAAATACTATTTTTTTATAATTATACTATATTTTTTAATTTTTTTATAACTAAAACTAGTATATTTTTATTTATTTATTTATATTTTTTTAATTATCTTTGCTTTTTAATTAATTAGTTTATTTGTTAATTTTTTTTAATAATTAAATATATTTTAAAAAAAAATTAATTTATTATTATTGATTTTACTAACTTTATTATACTTTTATTTTTATATATTTTCTTATTTAGTTATAAAAATACTGTTTATTCTTTTAATTTTTGCAATATTTATAATTAAAAAAAATAAATATTAATTAGTTTAATAAATATAGCTAAAAATTTAAATTTAGAATTTAAATAATAAATAAAGTAGCAATATTAGATAATAATATAATAAAAATAATAGTAAAAATATAATTAAATAACTTTAAAAGCTAAATAAATAATTTTATAAATAGAATTAATAATAAATATAAACTTATTAGCAAATTTTAGTAGCTAAAATAGTAAAATATTAGTTTATATAAAAATTTAATATAAGATTTAACTGCTATAGCAACCTAAAAATATCTATAGAATTGCTAGTTTGTACTTTATACTATAATAAGAAGTTATTAGCTTGTATTGTAGATTAACTTTCAATAGAATTGTCTAATATATAACTATATTCTACTTTTATATTTTTACTTTATTACTGAATTATTGACTTTATTTTATTAATTTTCTACTATTATTTTTATATTAATCTTTTACTTTTTAACTACTTATACTAACTATTAAAAACTTTACTAACTTAATATTAATATTTCTTAAAACTAAACTAACTAAACAAAAATTAAAAATAATTTAAAAATATTTATTTCTAGAATTTTTTAAAATTCTTATAAGTATTGTAAAAGTTATTTTAATAGTTATAAAATAAAAACTTAAATAAAAGTTACAGCCAATTATATTATAAATATAAATAGAAATTAGTTAAAAAAAGGTAATAAAAAATAATAAAAATCTACTAAAATATATTTTATAACTTATAAGAAAAGTTAAAAAAAATTAATTAAGCTTTAGCCTTATATAAAGCATATAAAAAAAATAT
>JAWQFY010000861.1:0-18965 GCA_037055185.1 Capillidium rhysosporum
ATCTATAGTTTAAAGTATTAATTTTGAAAATTTATATTATTTATATTTTTTATTTAAAAATAAATTAAGAAATATTGGTTTTATTTATACAAATGTAAAACTATTACTGTATAATATATATATTAAATATATAATTTTAATATAATATTTAAAGTTTTTAATAAATATATAATAACTACTATAAGAAAAAAAATTATATATTCTAACTTTAATATATTTTATATATATTATAAAATTTTATTTTAAGCTTATAATGCTTACTTTTTTAAATATTTAAAAAAGCTATTATATTAAATATATAAATAATAAAAAATACTTTACATTTTAATATAATCTTATTAATTTTCTAGTTTAGAAAATAAAATATTAATTTAGCTATAAAATTAAAGCAGGTTTATTTCAAATAATATAGTTAGCTAAGCTTATTTTAAATATATATATATAGCTAGATTTTAATCTAAAAGCTACTATTATTATTATATTTATACCTATTTTTTCAAATACAATATAGTAAAAAGAAAAGTATTTAGCATTTTATAAGTAACTATAATTTTTTATTTTAAAATTTAGTAATAATGGTAAAAATTACAAACTTGGTTTTATACCAGCTATACATAGAATATAAATAATCAAACAGGTTTTTAATAAAGTTTTGACTATTGTCTTTATTTTAATTAATGATATAAATAATTTATAAGCAAATCAGCACTTTTAAATAATATGATATTTTTACTTTATATAGTTTTTAACTAAGCTTTAAAAGATAAAAGCTATATAATTAAATTAAAAATTCTAAAATATAATAAACTTACAAATAAACTTTGAATTTAAAAGTTATATAATTTCTTCTTAATATAAGATTGGTATTACAAACTTAAATTTCACTTATAGAATAAAGAATATAATTTGTCTATAGTTGTCAAAAATATCAATCTTAAAAAAGACCATCTTAATAAATATACTGGTCAGTCTAAAGGCTGATAACATCTTTGAAAATAAATAAATTTACAGGCCATAAATCATGAACTAAATGATTTATTCTGAAAAAAGTGGACTTAGTTCAAGGTATAAGTAGTTAACTGTTTAGAAAAAGGTATCTATTTCTCTGGAGTTTTGTAGTTTTCATAATATTGTAATTCCATTTCTAATCCTTTGTTGGCAAAATCGACTTGCAAAGTAGAATTTACTAATGTTTTGAATTGCTGCTCCAATTTCTCTAATTTAGACCCTATTTCTATCTTTAAAAAATAAATTAGCAAAAGCAACTATGAATAAATACCTGTTCCTCCTTACGTTGACGGTGTAATGCTAGTGTTTCATTTCGGCTGTTTTCCAACTGTAAAGTTAAATTTTGTTCAAGAATTTCAAGTTGTGCAATATTATATAGCCAAGAGTTGGTACCATATTTTTCCATCAGCTCTTGATTTGTAATACTAAATTTTGTTAAAATTCGAAAAATTAAAACTTAAAAGTTACTTTAATTGCATATGCCCAAGTTGAGCTTTTAAGTTAGAAATCGATTCATTCCATCGATTTAAATGATCTGACTCTGATTCGTCTATTAAAGATTCAGGTTGATTTAAAATAAACCTCGACTGATCTAAAGCATTAAGCTTTCTACCAAGCTCAACTCTACTCATTTCCTCTTTCAAAAATTCGTTATTCTAAAATAATTATTATAAGGTTTATTTATTAAAAAAAATACTTTAAATAAATCAATCGTAGTTGGTAGATTAGTACTTTCAAGAAATTCAACATATTCTCCACCTCTATTCGACATTTCCTGCTCAACTAATTTTAAAGCTGCTGCTTCTTTTTCTATTTGAAAAAAATTAAAATGCATTTTCTTAACTTAATCTAACCTGGTGTATACTCTTTATCGAAATCTAAAAAAACTGCTATTAATACAAAATTATACTTATCAGTTACATGGTAAAGAATCAAGATATTGGGTTGTTTTAAATGACATATTTAACGAGTTAAATTATAATTGAAATAGCAAGGACAAAAGAATTGAAATATATTTATAAAAATCAAACTTTGGTAGTAATTTATTTAACTTCAAAATTTTAAAATTCAAGCTTAAACAAAACTGATAAAAACGAAAAATATTATACTAAGCCCAAAAATTAGGATATTATAAAAAGATAGTGTTTGGCACAGAAGTATAAATCTTTTAAATATAGCAAACCATAATATTTACCCACTTCAACCTTGTGTTATACCTACTTAATGACAGAAGTTGATACTTTATTTTCTTTATAATAGCCTTTTTTTATTACTATTAATAGTGCTTTTAATTGCCTCCAAAGCTTATTAGTGGTTAGATTTTGCCATATTTATAGCTTTGAATTTGTCTAATACTTCTTATTTAGAATTTGAATTAACTGAAAGTTACTTTTATAAAATTTTTATTTAAATAATTTTGGTTTTTAGAGTTTTAAAATTCTTAAATTTAAATTTATAAAAGTTTATTAAAAAATAATAACAAACTATTATTTTCTAATTCTAGAAAGTTGTCATATAATTTTTTATAAATCTAAATAATAGCTAATATTACTTTTGGATCTAAATTTGAGTTTTTTATAATCTAGTATAGTAGTAGCCTTTTTTTATAAAAAATAAAAACTAAAAATCTATAAGGTAGTATAAATAATTATATAAATAATTTTTTGTTAATAAAATAAAAGTATAAATATAAACTATATATATTATTAACTACTTTTAAAAGTAACTAGTTTTAAAATAAAACTTAACTAAAAAAAAGCTAATAAAATTAGTTATAATTTAATAATATTAAAATCCTAGTACCAGTATATAATTAGCTAAATATTTTAATTTTTTTTTAAATAAGCTGATATAATTTTTAATTATAATTTTTATTTTTAAAACTATAAATATTAATATTATTAATAATATTTTTATAGTAAATTATTTATATAATTTATTTTTATAATAGTAGTTTTTGTGCTTTTTTTAATAGAATTAAATTTATTAATTTAAAATTTTAATTTATTTTATTAAATATTATAAAAATAATATTCTTTAATTTTAAATTATATTTATATATATATTTAAATATCTTATAAATTATATTAAAGTTTTAAAAAAACTATTAAACTATTAACTAAAATAAATTAAAAAACTTTAAAGTAAATAAAAAAAGCTATAAGTTATAATATTATTATAATAAAAATATATACTATTAATATTTATTAATATATAAAACTTTACTATTATAAAAAAAGTTTAATTTTCAAAAATAACTATTTTAAAAATCTTAAAAATAAGATTAAAATTAAAAAGTAAAAATCATTACTTTTTATAAAATAAAAAGTTATATTTAATAATACAGTATATATATATAAATAATTAGCCTTATTTATTTTTAATAAATTAATAACTCTAAAATAAGTATTTAAAATATTATTTTAAATATTTAAAGCTAAATAAATACTTCAAATAGCTTAAAGCTAATAATAGTTAAGAAAATTAATAAGTATTAAAAAAATAAAACCTAAAAATAACTAAACTAAATTTATAAAAAAGCTTAAAAAATAAATATAAATATAAAATAATTTAATAAAAACCAAATTAAAAAATATATATTTAATTATAAATAAAGAGTTAATATTTAAAAAAAGTTAAAATATATAATTTGTTATTAATTTTTTCTTATTTTTAAATAAGGTATATTTATAATTTATATAATATTAATTTTTTATTTTTTATTTTTTAAAATTTTTTTAAATAAAAGTTTAATTTTTTATAATATTAAAATATATTTAAAAGCTTTATAAAAATCCTAATAATAAAAGTTATTTAAATTAATAAAATAAAAATATATTAAAATTAAAATATTAGCTTAAATAAAGTTTTTTTTAAAATTATTAGTTAAATTTTTTTAGTATATTTAGATTAATAAATTAAAAGTTTTAAAAAATATATATATTTATATATAATTAATTTTTTTTTACTATATAGAAAAAAAAGTATTATTTTAAAGCTTATATTTTATAGCTTTTAATTACAAATTATAAATTTTAGCTACTTTATAATAAAACTAAATTATTAGAAAAGTTTATTATTATTATTAACTTTTATATTATAGTTAATATATTATTAGTAATATATTTATAAAATAGTTAGTTTACTATTTTTAATAAACTAAAAAATTTAAATATAGTATTTAATATAATAAAAATAATTATAAACTTAAATGTTTTAAAAATTAAAATATATAAAGTAATTTATTTAATTAAAAGTTTTTTTTAAATTTAGAAAATTTATTTTTTTATATAAAAATAATTTTAGCTAGAATGTAAGATTTATAAGTTAGTTAAAAACATTTATAATTATAAATAAGTCTTTTTATTATTATAAATTTTAATATAACTATATATTTAAACTTATAAAATAAAATATAAAATTATACTTATAGTTATACTTTTTTAAGTATAGTAATAGTTAAGCTTAAAAATTTATTATAAAGCTAAAGTATTTTATAGTTATATTATCAGAATAAATTTATAATTAATAGTATAAATATAAATATTAAAATATAATTTAAATAGTACTATAATTAAAAAATATATTAAAATTAGCTTAATTATTTAATAAAATTTATAAATTATAATAATAATAATAAAATATAATTCTATTTTAAAAAGTAGATCTATATTATAAAAAATATTTATAAATTTAAAGTATAAGCTAGTTTATATACATTTTATAAAATAATAATAAAATAAGTAAATTATATTTAAAGTATAAATTAGTTTATACTTAAAATTATAAGTTATAGTATTAGTTATATAAATAAAATAATAGTTAAATTTATAATTTTAAAGTATACTATATATTATACTTATTAAATAAATTATAGCTAATAATAAAAACTATATACAATAGTAGTTTTATATTTGCACAAATATAAAATTGCTACTATAATAATAATTATAAGTTTGTTTTAAATTATAAATAAAGTTTTATTTTAATAAAAAATAATAAAATTTTAAAGTATATTATAATAAGTTTATAAATATAATTAATTATTTATAATTATTATTTTTTATTATATTTTATAATATAGTTTATTAAAACTTATAAATAAAAGCTATAAATTTTTTTAAAGTAATATTACTAATATAGACTTTTTTTAGCAGTTTTTAAATAAAACATAGAAAATACTTTAGAATTTTTAGCTAAATTATAGTTTAAGCTATATATAGTTTTTATATAATAAAATACTAAGTTAAAAATATAATACTAATATTATATATTTAAAATATATAAAACTTAAAATAATTTTTAATTATTATAATAAAATAAAAGGTATAAATTATTATTAAAATTACTTAATACTTTTTTAATTAAATTTTTTTTAAAAACTTAAAGTAAAACTATTTAAATAAACTTCTATTTTTATACATAAACTATAAAGATATTAGTATTAAAATTTTATATATTAAATACTACACTTTTAATATATTAAGTTTTTTTATAATTTTAAAGTATAATTTTAAAAAATAACTTTAAAATTATTAAATTAATATAAGCTAAAATTAGCTATATAGATTTATATATAACTTTTTAATAGTTATTATAGTTTATAAGCATTTTTTTAAAAAAACTTTTAGCTTAAAGATTTAATTTTTAAGCTTTTTTATTTTTAAATTATATTTAGATTAAGCTTTTTTTATTCAATAAAATATATATATTAAATTTTTAACATTTTTTAAAACTTAAAATAATACTTTATATAATAAAATATTATTAAAATATAGCTTTAATATACTATAAAAATAGATATATATTAATTATAAATGTATTTATATAGTAATTATAATACATATATATTTAATACTTAAGTTATAATTTTAAATAGTTTTTTAGTATATATATTAATATTATATTAAAATTTTAATAAATATTTATAGTATTATTATAGAAATTACTTTCAAATAAAATAAATAATAGCTAAAAAGTATATATATATTAACTATTTTTATATAAATTAGCTTTAAATAAAATATTTTACAAATTGTAAAGTAAAAGATTTTAATTTTAATTTTTTTTAAAAGTAATAAGCTATTTATATAGTTTTTTTTTAAATCTATTATTTTTAAATTTTAAAATATTTTTTAATAAAGTATACCAACTATTATTAGCTTTTTAATATCTAAAAAGTAAAAATATATATATATATATATATTTATTAAATTTTAAAATTAAAATTAACTATCTTTAAAAGTAGCTAACTGCTTATTTATTATATTTTAAATTTTTAAATTATTTTAAATCTAATTTAAACTAATTAATATAATTTTTAACTTATTGTATTAAAACTATATTAATATTTTTTAAATTAAACTATTTACTTATTAAAGTAAAAAATAATATACTATTTTACCTTATAAATAATAAGAAATTTTATTTAAACTTAAATTAAGTAGTTTAAATAAAAAAGTTATATAAAGTTAATTAATACCTAAATAAACAAAGATTTATAAATATAACCTTTAGAAAATTTATACTTTAGTGCTTAAATTATTCTAGTTTATATTTTCATATTGAAAAGTTATCTATATTTTAGTGCTATAGTCAACTGTATTACTATTGGTTATTTGTTTTGCATTTTATTTTATTTCTGTTAAATTTTGTCCTCTTAAATTAAATTCTTTCCAAAAATCCTTTGCTTAAAAATATATTAATTACTTTGAACCTACTAAAAATTAAATTGAAATAAAAACTATAAAATTAAACATTTAAAGAATTATTTTATTAGAAAAGCTTTTTCATATTATCACTAAATATATATTTTTAAAAAACACTAAGTATTTTATATACAATGTGTATTAAAGCTATAAGGTAAAATGGTTAAAGAATAAAAAAATGGCTTTTTTAAATACTTAAAACTTACCCAATTATGTTGCAGTACTAAAAATCATGTTCTGTATATTTTATTTCATTAAACTTTTATAGATAAAGAATAATAAATTTCGAAATAATAAAACTTATCCTATAAATCCAATGAATTTTAGATACTTATATTTTCATCTTAAGAAAAATTAGTTTAAAATAAACTTTTAAATCTAGAGCTATCAACATAACTTTATTCTCCTAGAGATCTACAATTAAAATTATATTTGTAGCTAATGGTATATAATAGCGTTAACTGTAGAGCAACAGCTTGTATCCTTTTAGATAAGTAAATACTAATAATATTTACCTAAATTGATTGCAAGTGGTTTGGTATATGAAATAAAATTATATTTTAAAAGCAATTAAGTTGATTTTTACATACTATAGATCCATTTGACACATTGCAAATAGCTACACCATCAAGTTGTATGTAAACGAAATCGCTAGAATATATTTACCATAGGATATCTATAGCTTACAAATTTATATTGTACGATTTAGTAGAGTATGTTTATATATAATATTTTAAAAATTGATTATTGATTTAAATAAGTAGCTGGTATAAATGGAATAAAAATATAGTTTTATTTGTAAAAACAGTTCCAGTTTATATTGTAAAAGTAATGTAAAAAAACAAATAAACTTTTTGTATTTTAATATAAAAGACGGAGGGATAAGGTTGTAGGAGTGAAAGCATAAGTAAAACTAAGAGTTTTACCTTAATCTGTAATACTTGAATTAAAGTTCTTGATGCCATTTGCGTTTTAAAGCGACAATATTAAGTATTCTAATCTTAAAAAATGACTTATTTCTGTTTCATAGCACGCTTTTTCTGATAATCTTTGATAGCGGAATGGATAGCGTCTTCAGCTAACACTATAAAAATATTAATAAAGCGTTATAAAACTCCGATCTTACTTGAACAATGTAACTTGACAGGAGGTAGACAAAGTTCTTGAGCGATATGTGTATTTTTGATCGCTAAAGCTTGATCCAAAGTTAGTCCTTGTACAGCTTCCGTCATATAAGATGAAGAAGCGATAGCTGAACCACACCCGAAAGTTTTGAACTTAGCTTCGGTAATCTTACCAGTAGCTTCATCCACTCTGATCTGTAACTTCATAACGTCACCACATGCTGGTGCTCCTACTAAACCGGTACCTACGTCCAAATCAGCTTTGTTCAATGAACCTACGTTTCTAGGTCTTTCGTAATGGTCAATAACCTATTAATTACATCAATTTAGTTAATAAAAATAAAGGAATTATAAACAAATTACTTTTTCATGGTATTTACGGGTTGCGATAACATTTGGTATCTGTCGAGTAAATATAGGTCTAGTTGCTTTTAATAATCCGTACATCGTTTCTTATTTTTTGAATTCTTTTTTAACAACTTTAGTTTAGTTTGAAAACAATAAAAGTGTTAACCCCATTCGACAACTTTTTATTACAACTTTCTCGTAAAATTTTACTCCTATATCTCAAGCTCAGTTACGAATCTGATGATCAGATAGGTTGGTTTTTTATATATTTTATTATTTTATATTAAAATATTTTAAAAATGACATAAATAAATTTAATCCCAACCAATACTTAATAACTAAGCGTTAAGAATTAATTCATAAATGAAAAGAATTTAAAATGTTTAGATCTTTATCTATCTTTATTAGATTGTGATCAAAATTTTGTTAGATAAAATGATAAACTTACTACCACCTGATCGAGAATGAAGGTTCAAATTTGAAGTTACAAGCTCCATTTGAAAATTCATTACTTACAGTTTTCTATCTATTTATCTCTTTAAAAGATTATGAATAATGAGTTATTTTGACTCAACTTGTAATCGATTTTTATAGTATCCTTAAATTAAAGTTGGTATAAAAGTAGTTCAATTTGACCTAGTTTTATAATAAATTTAAAAGATATAGTTTATACATTTATATATAAATTTATAGCAATTTTTTTTGTTTCAAACTTTAACCTAATTAGCTAGTAATTATAAAAATAGAAAAACATGTTTTCTTTTAGACTTTTATGTGTAAAAGAATTTTTTACATTATTAATTATAAAGCACTTAATAATGATAATGTTTATTAAATTTTGCTTAGTTAAAATAAAACATCTAATCAGATAGTTAAGGAGGTTAATTTTAATTTATTGATTAAAAATAGGGAAATAAAATTCCTACAGAAAATAGTTTAAACTTTATAATAATTAATACTAAAATATATTTTTTAAATAATATAATAATTTATTAAAACTACTAGTATAAATATATTTAATGATAAAGTTAAATATATAAGTATATAAATAAGAAATTAGTAAATAAAATAAAAATAAAAAGTTAATAAGTAGTACTTTTTAAAAGAACTTTATAAGTAAAAAAATATTAGTATAATATAATAAATAATAGTATAATATATTTATAAATATTTAATAAACTAAAATAATTTAAAATTTAAATACTTAATATAATTTATATATAAGCTAAAATAATATTTTATAATATTAAATAACTAAAACTTATATTTTTTATTTAAATTTAATATTTTAAACTAAGTGCTAAAACTAAAATTTTAGCTAATTATAGTTATTAAATACAGTATTTTAATAAAAATAACAAATAATTTTAAATATAAAATATTTTAAAAAATACTTATATTAGTAAATAAATTTTTTAACTTAAAATTTATCATTTTTTTCCTTTTTTAATATTAAAATAAATTTAAACTTATAAAAAACTTTTTTATAATATTTTAATATAATTATTAATATATATATTTGGTTAAATAATACTATAATAATAATAATTATTATTATAATAGTTTAGAGTTATTTTAATTATTATAATATTAAGGTTTTTATAAATATTAATTTTACTTTTTATTTACTTTTTTAAACTATTATATATATATATATTAGCTTTATAATAAACTTTTTACTAAAAAGCTATTTAGTTTTACTATATTAATATTTTAAAAATATAAATATAATTATTAAATAGAATTTATATTAGTAGTTATTTAAAAAATTAAAAAGTAGTATAAATTTAAAAATTTATTAAATAAACTAATTTATTATAATTATAAAAAAATATAAGCTTATTATAGCTATAATTAATAAATTAAATATAATATAATATTTAAATTATAAAATATATAATAATGGTAAATTAAAAATTAAAATAAATAATAATATTATTAAAAATTTTACTATATTAGCTGTATTTTTTATTTTAATATTACTAAATATTAATACTAATAATATAATAAAATAAATTATATTTAGCTATTAATAATAATAAAATAATAAAATTTACTATTAATAATATATAGTATAAAGTAAAACTTAATATTTAAAATATTATAAATTAGTTTAAATAAAGTAAAATTTTAAAAAGTATTATAAATACTTTTTATAATAATAATAATAATAAATTTTACAAATAAAAAAATATTTTTATTTAATTATTATAGCTATTAAAATTATGAAAAATATTTTAGTTTTTAATCTTACTTTAAAATAAATAAATCTAACTTATAGTAAATAAGTATCTAAAAGTTATAACTTAGTAAATAGCAATATATAAACTTAATATTTTTATAAAATAGTTTAAAAATTAAAAAAAATAATAATTAAAATTTGTTAAAATTTTGCTTATTAACTTTTATTTAAAGTATAAATTTAATAATATATTTAAAATTAATTAATAAAATAAATTAATAAACTTATTAAATAAATATAATATTAGTAATATTATAATATTTTTAAATTAAATAAAAATTATAACTAATAGTAGTTATATAAGTAAAACTACATTTTATATTTTGATTTTTTACTTATATAGTTTTAATATATTTTGATTTTTTACTTATATAGTTTTAATATATTTTTATTTATAATATATTTTATCATATTAAGTTATTTAAATATTTTATTTAAAAAACTAAATATAAAATTTTTATTTATCTTTATTAATATTTTATTATTATTAATTTTCTATTTTGTTATAGCTTATTTAAATAGTAAATTTTTTATTTATTTAACTTTAACTTTATATATTTTTAACTTATTATATGTAGCTTTTTATACTTTAGTAAAAACTTTTATACTATTTAACAAGAGTATTAAAATAGATTAAATATTTATATCAATTAAATTTTTTAAATTTAGCTTAATATTTATTATATTATATTACTTTTACTACTTATATATAAGTTTTCAATTAATTTTCTACTTATTTATAGAAAATTTCTTTAAAAGTATAATAATAAGCTAATTTTTAAACAATTTTTTTATAAATAATAGCTTGAAACTATTAGTTACATTTTAAAATACTTTTTATTATAATTTAAAATTTTTATAAAAATAAATAAATAATTTATAGTTAAAATTATTAAAAAAAAATTAAAGCTAAATTATTTAATTTTAAGTTTAGCATTATATATTTTTAAAAGTTTTTATTAAATACTCTCTTTTTATTAGAAATTTTAAATATATTACTTTATTTTTACTAAATAAAAAAAAGTTATAACTTAGTTATTATACTTAATAAAAAATAAAGAAAAAAAGTCTATAATAAGGAAAATTTGGTCAAAATTTAAATAAATTTATAATATTTAAGTTTATATTTATATTTAAATTAATTAAAAGCCAAATTTACTAATTATATTTATTAATAGTGATGTTATAAAATATAGCTAATAATTTAATTATATTTTATTGGAATTTCTAAATTTGTAGTTAGTAACTAATAAAAAATTATAGATATAAATATTTTAATAATTGTAATATTTTCAGTTATTTTAACTTTTCAAATAGTATTCCTATTTTTTAATAGTAAAGACAAGTTTTACCAGTTAGTTTCTTTTCAAAAATCACAAATATGTCTTTATCCTTACATTAAAGATCAAATATGTAAATGTTATTAATACTGTAGCTATTGACAAGGAAGCTAGCTTTATCAGTTTTTTGCTTAATAGTGTTTCTTGTAGTTTAAATTTTCTAACTTTCTTGAAAACATTGATCACTTTATAGGTACTGTAGTACTAATTGTTGATTTTGTTGTCAATTTGCATTTGAATCTACCAAATGCTTTTTAATTTCATGATCAGTTTCTCAATATCACATAAGACTGTCCATTTAAAAATTTCAGTTAGACAACTTCAGATAAAATACAAATACTTAACGTAAAGAATTAAGTGCAACAATTGAAATATATGAACAAAATTTTAAATAAATCATCTATATTTTGTTGCGTTATTTAAGATCGGCTATAAGGCATTCATTACTTTTTCAAAGTAGTAGATCACGTATATAGTTCCATAACGAAATTCTAGATAATTCAAAAATAATGAATGGGCTACCGATATTTCACAAATGTTCCCCAGGTATGCAACAGGTAGATCAAATTCGGGTTTATCGTTTAGTTAACTTTTGCTACGACTTTAAGTTTAAACTTACTTACTACCAATATTTTATTATTTACAGGTACCAGCAACTTTTTAACTTTGATAGACAGGTGTATTTAAAACCAGTTTTATTCGGATCTACTTCGTTTTTAAAGTATTATACCAGAAATAATTCAATTAATAAGGGTTAAATCCATTAAATTTGGATCGAAATTAATTTATATTAAATTGATTTTGACTATTCAAGTTTCGAGATTATCAGTATGTTTCCAATCACAAAATCTACAAGTTTTAGATTGAAATCTCAAAAACATATTGATAGCATCACTTTAAATTTAATTTCGTTTCTATAAAAATGACTATAAAACTTATTTTTGATTTATTTAATTCAATTGTTATGAAGGTACACTACCTTAATCTGCTGTTAATCCCCACCATACTCGGTCAACTTATAGGTACCTTTGAATTTATAACTTTCCAATATTGTATTTACACCAAAACTTTTAGGACCCAACGAACCGGGTACTTACACTTTAGAAAACTTAAACGATATTAAATTTAATGTACGCCGGGATGGTGAGTACCACAAGTTTCGAATACAAGCACCTGCTGGTAGAGGGTAAATTTATTGTTATTAAATAACTATTATTTAAAGTATACAATTCAACCATTAGGTATGTAGCACTTGGTTTAGGTAAAGATATGGAAAGTGCCGACGTATATGTAAACTGTTGACTTGTTTATTTTATTAACTCTTAAATTATAGATAGGTTGGTTCGATGGGTTTAAGCTTAATATGGCTTACGGCACTTTAAATGGGCATGGAAAACCGAGGCTGATAGATGAAAGCGATCCAACGTATAAGGATAAGTTTCTTTACAACCAAAAATATTCACAGGTTCTTTCGGGTGGGAAAAGGTATTGGGAGTTTAAACGCAAACTGAGTGTTTCCAACTCTCCGGTTGATTTTATCTGGGCTATTAGTAATAAGGACCCCAAAAATGACAGAGGTAAACCAATAATCTCTTACCATAAACAGAAGGGACAGTTCTCTATGGTTGTGGTATAGTTCCGATTATTCGTAATTAACGTTTATAATTGTTTAACCAAATGTAAAATACTGGGTTGTATAGAGTTTAATTAAAATTGTGTTGTTTAAAATTTGCTAGATTTTTTATTCTAATTTTTCCATCTTCCTTTAATATTTATATACATATTCAAATAACATATTTTAAAATGTAGTTTGATTTTTAATTTTTTCAACTGCAAATCAAATTCTAAACTGCAATTAAAAACTTATAGTTTATTATATCAAATAATAATAATAAAGTACTGGATTTATAAATTTTAATAAAATTTAGATATTGCTTAATTAAAAAGTAATAGATTTAATGTTTGACAAAGTTTTTTCTTTAAATTATAAAATACTACTGATAATAAGTATGGTATATAATTTATTTTATTGTTCAAATAAACATTTATAAAAATTTAATTTTATAACTTTTACCTAAACTTCATATTAAAATTTAGATATATTATACTTTATAATTTAAACATAAAAATTTATTTATGTAATGCTATAAAATAGTTGAGAGAAATATAAAGAATATACTCTTAATGCTATAATTATAATAACTAATAGAAATAAAATAGAATAAATTAAGATTATTTTTTAAATTACTTTAACTACTCTTAAAAGTAATTCTTTTATATTAATTTATAAATAATTTTTTATCAAATCAAGTTTTACTATATTAATTAATAAAGCTTAAATTTTTTTTACTAATATTAACATTAATTTTTATATTATTTTTACTTATAATTAATTATATACTTTTTTTTAAACTTGTAAATATAAATAATATATATGTATTATATTAAATTATATTTAATAAATATATCTATTTAATACATATTTATTGATTTATTAAAAAGTTTAATAATATACTATTATATACTTTACTATTTAAATATAAATAAAAGTATATTAGTATTTTATTTACTTTTAATTATTATTTTAATACTACTAAATAAAAATGAATAATTTTATAAAATTTTAATTTATATATATTTACTATTATTATTTTACTTCTTTTATACTTAATAATTTTTTTTTTAGCTTTGTTAATATTTTTTTACTATTTATTTTATCTTTTTAACAACTTTTTTAAAAAGCTATTAATAGTTTTTAAATTATAGCAGTTATTAAATAGCTTTTAATAAAATTTATACTATATTTATATATTTTTTTAATAAAAATATATACTAATAATTTAAATATAAACTTTAATTATAGTTTTTTTAGCTATATTAAAATTTTTAAATAAATTGAAAAAATATTAGCTTATTTAAATATTATATATTTTTTAGTATAGTAATTTTATTATTTTTATTTTTTTTACTATTTTTATTATATATTACAATTATATATTTTTTAATTAAAATATTAGTTTTATTTTAAAAATAACAAATGTAAATAATACTTAAATTAAACTATATTAATAAAATAATTTATATAATATTTAAGCTTATAAATAATATTTTTTAAAAAAGTAACTATTTTTAAAAATTAATAATTTTATAAATTTAAAATTTAAGTAGCATTATTATTTAGAATAGCTTTAAAATTAAGTATTAAAAAAACTAACTTTAAAAAAACTTTTTAATTAAATAGTTATTAGTATTTTTAATACTATTAGTATTATTTACTATAAAATGTTAAAGTTAAATGCTAGACTAATTGATAGTAATAAATTATATAGTTAGTTTAAAAAATATTTTAAAAATCTAAAATAATTAATATAGTAGCTAAAAATTTAATTTAATTTAAGTAAAACTATTTTTAACTTATAAGTTTTTAGCTTTTATTTTTATAGTAAAAACTTTTAATAATATAACTAAAAGAATTAAAATAACTTAAAATATAATAAAAAAAGTATTAAAATAACTTTTCATTTTAATTAAAAAGATATTTTATAAATATATAAATTAATTTAATAAAAATATAATATAGTTATATATATTTTTTATCTACTAAATTAATATATTTAATATTTTAAAAATTATAATAATAATATTTAAAGTAAGTTAAATATATGTATATAAATATAATAAATATTACTATAATAGAGTATTTTTTAAAATGCTAAAAACATTAAGCTAATATTTATAATCTAAAAATTTAATAGATTTTTTTTATTTAGTAAACTTTTTAAAAACTTTAGTAGTATTTTTTAAATAGTTTATATTAAAAGTAATAGTAAAAAACTAATTAAAGTTTTTTAATTAAAAACAAAAATAATATATATTACTAATAGCAAAAAAATATTATAAATAATACTTTTAAAATTTTTTAGTTTAAATATATTATAAAATATTTTCATTATTTTTTTTAGCTTTAAAATTTATAAATTATAATATATTAATTAATAAATCTAAAAAAATAAATTAAATAAAAATAATATAATTATTTAAAGTAAAAGATAAAAAGTTTTTTAATATTTTTTATCTAATTAAAATTTTATAATTTATATAATTATTATTAAAAAAATATTAATTTTTAAGTTATAAATATTAGCTTAATACTTTTAATATTTTAAAATATTTTTATAATATTAATATTTATTATATTATTTTATATATATAGTTAACTTAATTTAAATATTATTATAATAAAGTTTAAAATGTTATATATACTACTTTAAATAATAAAAATATATAATTATTATATATTTATATATTTTTTTATATTAATTTAATAAATTTAAGCTTAAAAGTTTAAATTTTAAATTTTTTAAATAAAAGAATTTAGAAATTTAGATTAATTTTTTATAAAATTAAATTAAATTTTATATTAAGTTTAAAAATTTAATTTTAAGTTAAAGTTTATAGCTATACTATTTTAGATTATTTTTTTTAAAGTAGTGTTAAATTTTTATATATTATACTTTTAAATAGTTAATTTTTATTTATTTAAATTAGATTTTTATAAATTCATTTTTTATACCTTTTTATAATATTAAATTATATTTTAATAGTAATTTTTTATTTTTAATAATAAATAAAATCAATTTATAATATAGTAGTTATTATATAGTAGCTTTTTTATATATAAAAATTAAAAAAATAAATACTATAATTTTAATATAATAAGTTAAATATTATATTAAATTTTAATTATATTTAATTATAGTTAAAAGTTAAATAGTAAAATAAAATTACTAATAAATAATTTATTAATATAAAAATTCTATAATATATATTAATATTATAAAAATTCTATAATATATATTAATATTATAAAAATTTTATATAATATATAAAAGCTATATAAATAAGCAAAATCTTTAAATTTTAAAGTTTTTATAATGAAATTAAAAACTTTATATTTATAAAAATATATTATTTTTAACTTTATTTTCTAAATAAACTTGTTTATTAATATTAAAATATTATAAAAATTTAAAAAAATACAAAATATTTAGTAAAATATTAGGTAAAATATTAAGTATATATTTATTATAAAAATAGAATATTATTTATTTATACTTATAAAATAAATAATATAAGTAAAATTAATTAATAATAGTTAATTTATAAATTTAAAAGCTAATTATTTTAAACTTAATATAATTTAAATAACTTAGTTATTATAATTATATATTAGAATTTATAAACTTTATATTTTTAAATTAAAATATAACTATAAATAAATAAAAAATTTAAACTATATAAAAACTTTAATATTTCTAAAGTAATATAAATACTAATTAAAAAAATTTATTCTAGTAATAATAGAATACTTAAAAAAAACTATTTTAAATTTAAAAATAATAAATAAAAAGGTATTATATTTAAGTTAAACTAAAAAGCTATTAGTTTTTACTAATTTATTATAGTTTAAAAAGAACTAAAAGTATTTTACTAAGCAAAGTTATAAATAAAGTATAAAATAATTATTTATATTATAAAAAATAAATTAAAATTAAGATTAAAAATTAGCTTACTATATTTTTTAGTAAAATTTTATATTATTTTTAGTATATTACTATATATTTAAAAGTTTTAAGTTAAAAAATTACTAATAATAAAAGTATTTTTTATAATAAAATAAAAATAAAATAAAATAAAGTTAAAAAATATATTAATAAAAAATTTAAAATAGAAAATTTATTTTATATTTTAAATAGTTAATTATATAAATATTTATTATTAAAATATTAACTTTAATTAGATTTAAAATATATTATAAACTTTAACTTTTTACTATTATTTTTTAACTACTTTTTTAATTAAATAGTAGAAAAAAATTAAATTAAAATAATAGCTTATTTTAATTTTTTTTTAGATATTTAGTAAGTTAAATAAAATAATAAAGAAAAAAGTAAAAATGTTTTTATTAAAAATGTTAAGTTTAGTATTTAATATTACTATATATATTTATACTAATATTAACTTTTAATGTTACTAGCTAAAACTAAAAATTAAATTAAAAAATTAAATATATTATTACTTATTTAAAATAATAAGTAGTTTTACTTATTTTTACTTATTATATTTAACTTATTTAATATAATAAATGCTAAATTTACAATCTTTATTCTACTTTTTAGTTTATAAGCTTTAATATTTAATAATTTAAACTAAAATATAATTTTGTTAAAAAATGCTTTAACTTAATTTTAAATAAGCTATTAATTTTTTCTAAAATTAATATTACTTTTATTTAGCTTTTTTACTAACTATTTTATCTAATATTATTTATTTTTAGCTTTTTTAGCTTTTTATTTTTACTAATTTAATATATATAAAATAATTAAATTAGCTATTTTTCATTATTTTTTATAATTTTACTTAGAAATAAACTAGTTTATAAAATAAATATATATTTTTACTCTTTTAAAAATATTTATTTAAGTTTAATTAATAAACTAGTTATTATATTTTATATAATTTTTAATATTTAGTATTATTATAAATACTATATTATTAAAAGTATATTCATTTTTATAAATTTACTTTAAATTTTAAATTTATTAAAAGTAAAAACAATATTATATTTATAATTACTATTTTTTTAATAATTTTTTACTTAATATTAATAAAAAAAATAAACTTTTATATTTTAAAAAATAAAAAAATAATTTTTTTAATAATTATTTATTTTTTATAATATTTAAATAATTTTTTTTATAATATTTAGTTTTTAATAAAATATAAGTAATAAATTTTATATTAGTTTAAAATACTATAATATAAAAATAGTTATAAATATAAGTATTTATATAAAAAAGTAGTAAAAAGTAATAAGATAAATTTGGAACTATTATTATTTTAGTAATAATAAATAAATTAAACTTAATACATAATATAAGCTAATAATATTAGCAAAAATTTAGTAATAAAATTAATATAAATATATATATATATATTTAAAGTTATATATAGTAATAGCTATAAAAACTATAAACTAATTAAAAGTTAAAAATTAATTAAATTTAATATATAATATTTATAAAAAAGATGCAAATATTTATAATTATAAATAAATTTAATAAAGCAAAAAAATAAAAATAAAAATAAAAATAAAAATAGAAGTGTTTACTATATTTATAAAGCATAAAAATTT
>JAWQFY010000862.1:0-18952 GCA_037055185.1 Capillidium rhysosporum
TTTTTAAATTATGTGTTTTTTATTTTTATTTTATAAAATATAATAAAAAAGAAGTTTTATATTTATACAAATGTAAAACTGCTAATATATATAGAACTTTTAAAAAAAATATAAATAATAAAGTTAAAATATATTTATTAATTAATAAAATTTAATATTTACTTTAAAATAATTAAAAATAGTAATACTTTACTTATATAGCAATAAATTTAAATTAAAAAAATTAAAAAACATTACTTAATATAGTAAATATAAGTTTAAAGTTAGTTTATTAGAGTTATATTAATATAAAGTAAATATATAAGTATTTAACTTAATTAATTTATTTAAATATTAACTTAAAGGTGGATTTTTAAAGTTTTGACTTTAAAATTAATACTTTTTTAATATTTATTACTTAAAAAAGTCTAATATATAATAATAATAAATTTTAAAACATTATATATTTTAAATTCTTAAATTATAAAAATTATAAATATATATATAACTTATAAAGTTATTAAGCTTTTTAATATATATAAAGTATAATTTTATTAATTATTTAACTTTTCCTTTAAATTTTAACTTAATTTTAGCTAAATTAATATTTTTTACACTTAATTAAAAAAAATTAAAATAATATTTTTTAATTTTTTGTATATTTTAACTTTATTAATATTAAATTTTTTAATTATTTTAAAATTTTAAAATAGTATTTTAATTATTAGATTAAAGCTTTGTTATAATTTTTTTGTTTTTTAGCTTATTTTATCTTAATTTATAAGTTGTAAAATTAAAATAAGTATAGATTTTTATAATTTTACTTATTACTATTTATATATAAAATTTTAATAGCACTAGATTTTAAAAGTATTTTTTATATTATTAATATTATTTTTTATTATATTATTATAATATTTATAAAATGCACATTTTAAAAACATTTTATAAGTATATATTTATATTTTTAACTAATAATCTTTCAGATTTTACTTTTATTTTAGAATTCCTTAAAAAACAAATATATAAGTTAAAACTTAGCTTAAAACTCTAGTATATTACTAAGTCTATATTTTAAAAAATTGGGTTTTTTACTTTTATTATTAGTATATTTAGTAATAAAAATATAGTATTAGCTTTGAGTTTTATAAAAATTAAAGCATTACTAAATGAATCTATTTTTTTTAGTATTAAAGTATAATTTAAAATATTTTACTTATAAAGTTATAGTTTTAGCATATAATATATTTCAAATGACAATTAAATTAAATAATATTTTAGAATTAATATATTTAAATCATTATTTTTATAAGTATTAATAAACTTATTTTATAAAAAGTAGTTGATTTATATTAAAACTATTAGTAAAAAAATAATGCTTATCTAAATTATATTATTTAAATTAATAAATATAAACTTAATACATATAGTAGTTATAATAATAACTATATATACTATTATAATAAAATGATAAGCTTAATTAGTTAATTAATAAGTTTTAAGATCACTATATAAAAATACTAAATATATTTAGTATAAATTTTGAAAAAATTAATACTTAGTTATATGTAAAATCCTTTAAAGATAGCTATTTTTAGTTTTTCTATAAGGTAACTATAAAGAACAACTAAGCTATCCTAATACATAGCTGTACTCCACCCTAAAATGCTTAAGTAGCCACTAACTATATTGAAAATTTGTATTAGAATACTACTATATCCTACTCATAGCTTAGATCTCAACTCCATTGAAATTTTTTTGGTAATGCTCAAGAAGAGTTAATAAAAAGTGGTTTCTATCAAGCAATACCAACAATTTATGGAATTGTACTATAGCTGTATATAATAAGTTTAGCAAATTATAGTTAAAAATTCTTATAGGCTTCTACCATTTTGCCTTGGTAAGGCTATTAAAGTAAATGATTTTAGAATTATATACTAATGCGATAAATTCGATTTAATGAATATACTGACTAAATTTAAAATCTTTTAATTTTTTAAATTATAATTGAAGTCAGTATAAAAGTATATACCGATTTAAAAGATATATTGTATTTAGTTAAATAAACTATGGAAAGTTCGAACATATATATATAACTTTACAATTTCAAACTAAAATATTATTTATATTGTTATATTTTAAATTTAAATCGGTACTCAATATATATAAATTTGGGTATTCGTTAGCATCTAAAATTTTAATAAAATATTCTTCCCATTAAAATAAGCGACTTTTATCATTATCCCTAAAAATAATTTATTCTCTAAAATTGGATATAAATCGAAATATTTTTTTATAAAAATGTACACGTGGCTTGTGTAACGAGGTGTACTTACTTTCGACTGTAGTGAACATCCTTTGCAATATTCAAAAGCTAAATAACTTTCAGTAAAATCCATCAAAAGTTAAATGCTTTATGGGTAGAATAAAGCCGATCCAAATAATATACTTTAAATTTTGCCGTTGAACGGATTTTAAGTTATTTTATTTTGAAAATCGAAATCGGCAACTTCCAATAATAGTAAATTGTATATCAAATATAATACTTTAAAATAACTTTATCAAGTTAGTTTTATATAAAGAGATATCAGTCCAGTCCAATTACAACCTTCAAAAATTTTAGTACACTATGATAATAAGTTTTACCGACTATTGACTCAAAATTATAATCTTATCTAAACTAATTTTTACAATCATAGCGATTGTGAAGACAACTAATATTAAATTTTGTAGAAAAGAGGAAGCTTTCATACCAAACTTTTTATATTGTTCATTGGTTACTATAACATTATGGTACAAGCTCATATAATAAATATAGTCATACGGGACAAATGTTGTTAAAAGTAAAGTAGATGAGCTATGTATAATTGAAATTAGTAAATCTTTTCTCTCCAATAAAATATAAATTTAATGAATTGAATACAAATATAGAAATTTAACCAATAATTTCTGTCATCCAAAGCCTTTTTAGTGGAAATCCGGAGCACCAGTTAATATTTACATTTCTAGCGAAAGATGTAATAGCGACCTACATTTAGTATAATTTATAAATTACCTTCTTATTCAGCACTTCCAATTTGTAGAGAAAATAATTAGCTCACTTCGGATAAGCGTAGAAAATAATATACTTAGTCATAGATTAGTTAAAGCTTAGTAATTTAACAGTATTATAGAAGCTGATCCAATTGTAAATTATATTGAAAAACCAAGTATTTCATTAAAACTTAATTTTATTGTTCATAAGGCAGGACTATATACTCTTTTAGGACTGTAAAACAAGAAAATAAGCATGCTATATACTTAAAGTGTAATTAATTGAACACTTTAGAGTTGAGCCAAAAACCTTTACCACGGTAGTTTACAATTTAAAAGCTTTGTGTAGCCACTGAAGCCGTATTTAAAGTTTGCTAAAGTAGAGAACGACAATTTGGTAACTTTATGCGTACATACATCGAATAAACGAATAATAAATATAAGTTAAAATGGTAGTAAGGATGAATACTGATATTGATTATATACAGCAACTTACGCCCGGTGAGAACTGTAGTGAAACGTACAGTCAAAACCATTTCGACGATAAAAGTAACGGTACCGATTTGGGTTTAAATTTAAAGCATAAAGATTCGTATAGTTCACCTGATGAAGATATACAACTATCGTTAGATTTAGATTTAACAAACCAATGCTCAGTTCATTCCAATATCGATCCTAAGCTTAATAAGTCTAGATTTGAGAAGAGTCAACATTTAATCCAACAAAACACTTCTACTTTAGCTCAGACTGCTGTTGCGGTACGTGCGGTATCTAAAAAATTGAGTAATACTATTTCAAAAATTTGATAACTTTTATATTAAATTTGGGTTGGATCTTTTTTAGGTAGACGTAAAGTTAAATGGACAGATCCTAAGACTATACTTGTAGTTACAAAACCAGGCGATAAGAAGTTAAGTCTAGTGGCACGGGAGTTAGTACTATGGTTGTTAACTTGCATAAAAGATGAGAATCAATCGGGTATGACAGTGTAAGTAGTTTTTAAATTTTGATGATCAATGATTGATATTTATAATTTACTATTCGATAACTAATATTTTTTGAAGATACGTAGATGGACATTTAGAGAAAAGCAAGAAATTTAATTTAAAAACATTGTTGGACTCGGTAGCTACAAATCACCGCAGCCAACTAAAATTTTGGACACCTGAATTGATAGCTGCCGATCCGGATCAGTTCGATTTTGTAATAACTTTAGGAGGAGATGGTACGGTACTTTATACCAGCTGGTTGTTTCAGAAAGTGGTACCAGCCGTCATCCCCTTCCATTTAGGCAGTTTAGGATTTTTAACTACTTTTAACTTTGATCAACATGAGAAGTTTCTTGAAGATGCATTGGCAGAAGGGGTACGTATAAACATGCGCATGAGGTTCTCATGCACCATTTACAGATTCCAGGATACCGCTGATGGCAAGTTGAAGAAACATGATCATGGTACCCTACTGTTTGACCCTAAATTCAGTTCTTGCCAAGAGGATGAGGATAACGAGTCTAACGAGTTTACCAACAAGGCATTCAAGCGGGAAGCTACATACCAGATATTGAACGATCTAGTTGTAGATCGTGGTCCCAGTCCTTTCATGTCTTATCTTAAAATGTACGGTGACGGTGAGTACCTTACTACGGTGCAGGCCGATGGGTTAACAGTAGCTACTCCCACCGGCTCCACTGCCTATTCCTTAGCGGCTGGTGGCTCCTTAGTCCACCCCGACGTCCCTGCACTCCTTATCACTCCTATCTGTCCACATTCGTTGTCGTTTAGACCGATGTTATTACCCGACTCTACCGTTCTCTTTATCTGCCTCCCCTTCTCCGCCCGCGGTACCGCCTTCGCTTCGTTTGACGGCAGAGCACGCGTCGAGTTAAAGAGGGGAGATTTCATTTTAGTCGAAGCATCTAAGTTTCCCTTTCCTACCGTGTGTGCCTCAGGTTCCCAGTCCAAAGATTGGTTCAAATCGCTCAACCGTTGTTTGCTGTGGAACCAACGCACTTTACAGAAGAAGTTGGATAATGAGTCTGAAAAGGAGGAGTCTGACGATGAGATTTTAGATGAGACTGCCAAGTCTACCAACTGGTTATAATTTAAAGTTCTCATTCTTGAATAATTAATTTTTTTTTGCATTCAATTTTGCTAGTTTATATTCTCTATTACAATTTAAAATTAACCAACCAACTTTGTTGCTTCGTGTTACATTTATATTTGATATTTCGACTTTCCATTGATTCTTTCTATATTCTCATTCCCCACCATTTTTATTCTCCCTTCACACACTATCAATCTGTTTACATTTCTCTCTCTTCCTTCTGTCTTCTTCACTTAAGAACTATTAAATTTTCATAGTTTTAGATATTCGCACACACCTTTTTTTAAAGTTTTACTTTAACTGTTTATATAATTTAAATTTACTTTGTAGTAATATTGTAGTTATGATATATACTATATTTTTTATATATCACTTAAAAGATTTTCCTATATGGTGTACTTTTAATTTAAACTTCAAATGGTTCTATCCACTTAATTATATATAAATATATATTCTATTGATCTTGCTGCATTATACATACACATAACTTCATTATTACACTAATTATACTAAAGTACTTTTAAGATCCTTAAACTTTTTAAATTTATAGATCTGAATATATAATAGAAATAATAGTTTTAGATTGTAATAAATTTAAATTTTTATATATAAATGAGTAGGGAAATACAAGGAAAGGCTAAAGTATACTTTATTTATAAATAAAGCACTAGTGTAAAAAGGCTATTACTCTAAATTATAAATATAAAAGCAGCGGACGGTAGTATCTGAATAAATTTATTTTACGTAAATAATCGATTACTTTAACAAAAATAATCAAAATTTGTTAACTAATACGTTTTATTTCTAGTGATACATTCACTTAGAAAGCTATGATATATATAAGAATTTAGTAAATAAAATAGCTAAAAACCGGATATATATATTTAGTTTTTAAGGGTTGCATCCACTTTTAAAAGTACATTAATTTTACTTAATATTCGTACTCTCATCTCTATTATCCTCCTTCTTGAGTAACAAATCTAAATCCTGTTTCTTCAACTTACACAAACTTTTCAATATTTGTAGATCTTGTTTATCACCGTCCATCAGCTCTTGAATTTGCAATTCAGGACAGTCTTTATATAGATCAAACAGTTCTCTAGAATTGAATTTTAATTTACTATAATAAATTTTTATCGGGAATTGGTTTATAGGCCGTTGGAGCTGTTTGGATGATTCTAGAGATTGATTAGGTAGTTTAGATGGTTGCTGGGAAATCGATTTAAAATTTTCTAGTTTGACTTGGATCTTCTGGAATTCTTTACTACCTTTCCATACTTTACTTTTCGGTCGTAAATCTTGAAATTATTTAAAGGTATCACTTTTCTTGACATTCATTTTTTATCTATGGTTATGTATATCAAACATCTCTAGAATTTAAATAAGTACAAACTTTGCCAAGTTTTCAGAACCTTCTCCAACTAGAAAACTAATCCAACCAATAAAATATATTTGAATGTGAAACCTTTTTGACGGAATAAACGTAAACTTAGGTAGCTCAATAAACTTGAAAATATCGAAGCGAGGTTATACGAAAAACATGGTTGCAGCAGATGAAGATAAAGAGATATTATTGAAAACAAATTTAGCTAAAAAGAACGGAAAGAATAAAAAAAATAATCGTAAAGAGAAATATAATAGGAAACTAAATAATGATGAGGAGAAACAAACTTTATTAACTGAAGAAACTGAATTGACTGAAATACCTGCTAATACGGATGGAAGTTGGCAGGATGGGGTAACCTTATTGAAGGATGATGAAGAGTTATTGGATACCGAAATAAATTTTATTAATGAAGAGTTAAAATATAAAAGTTCGATTCCAAGCCAACTTACAACTACTGTAATATCAAGCTCAACTGAGAAAGAAGAGTATGAAGAGCCTACAAATTCCGATATAACTAAAACACAACATTTCAACCTTGTTAATTCCAAATCACAGATTGATAGTGAGAGGGCACCTTTCGCACCTAAGGTATCTCAACCCACTACTAAACTTACTGTAGATTTGAGTGGGAACCAGGATAATGTAAATACAGTACCGAGAGGACAACCTATGGGTTTACCTGACGATTTCGATATTACTTTGGACCAGGCGGCACGTGCGGGTAATTTGGTTGCTCTGGAATATTTGTTGGATAAGGACAATTCGCTTTTAAACTCAGTAGATGCGAATGGGGTATCAGCTTTGCACTGGACTGCCATTAACAATCGGATCCAAGCCACCTTGTTCTTGATAAGGAGAGGGGCTGAGGTAGACATGCAGGGTGGTGATCTAATGGCTACACCTCTGCATTGGGCTGCACGTCAAGGTTTGTTCGAAATGGTAGTCTTACTTATCGATAATGGAGCCAACTTTCATCTCAAGGATAACCAAGGCTTCAACATCCTTCATCTCAGCGTACATAGTTTCCAGAATTTCAACGCGATTTATGCCCTATCCCTAGGTATCGATCCCGATTCCTTAGATCATCAAGGGCATACCGCCTTAATGTGGGCTTGCTACCAGAGTTTCCACCAAATAGTTCCCACCTTCATCCAACTGAGTAAGGATTTGAATCTACAAGATACAACTGGGTTTACTGCTCTACATTGGGCTACCCTCAAAGCATCTAGAGATATTTTGGTGTTACTTCTCCAACATGGAGCTAACCCTGCTCTAAGGGATAAGCAGGGGCAATCTATCGTTGATGTAGCAAATAATCATAACTGTATAGAGTTGCTGACCGATGTACTTAAACTTAGTGGTTACGACCCTGCCACTTTACAACTCAAAACTAAGTTTAGTGATGTTAAGACTGCCAAACTGGCCCTTCTATTGGCCTCAGCTATCCTCACCTGGCTAAGTTACTACATCGTAATTCAGCTACCTTGGCTTATGGCACTAGCTGCACTAATTATGATGTTCTACGCTGCTAACCACCTCGTCATAAAACCTCTTTTAGCTTGGACTAGACCCAAACTAACATTATCCGAATCTACGGTACATGTAGGGATCTTTACTGCTAGTATAATGCTGGCGTTTTACGTTTTCTTCACCACTGAGCTGGCCTACCAGAGCTGGGAAAAGCATACCCTATTTAGTTTCGTGTTCTCCAGTCTATTTGCAGCTACCATATACCTGTACTATAAAGTTACACTAACTGATCCCGGCTACCTTACCAAAAATGTGTCCTTGCCGCACCAGCTCACTGTAAGTTTTTAAAATTTTATATGCTTATCCAGTACTGCCACTAATAAATTTCGTTTATTTGTAGAGTATTAAGGAGCTTATAATGAACAACAGGTTTAATAACCGGTTCTTCTGTACTACTTGCTTAGCTATTAGACCGCTCCGCTCCAAACACTGTAGATTCTGTAACCGATGCGTGGCCAAGTTCGATCACCATTGCCCTTGGAACCATAACTGCGTAGGCGCTGCTAACCATAGAACTTTTCTTGTTTTTGTACTTACAGTTACTACCGCGATCATTATTTTTATATACCTGAGTAGCTCGTACCTTTATGATTTAGATTTAAATTATGTGCCACAGAATATTCCTTGTTTACTAGGGGAATTCACTTGTGCTAGGTTGCAATTTTACCCAGAGATCAGCTACTTGACTGGTTGGGCTATTCTCCAACTATCATGGTTGTCCTTAGTTTCGATGTACCAAATTTACTTGGTGGCTACCGCCTCTACCACTAACGAGAATATCAACCACGATAGATACCACTACCGTACTGTGCGTTCCCACAACGGGGACGGTACTAACGCTAGTAGGTCGATTACCAATCGACTTCGAAACCTGTTTGGGAGAGGGATTAACCAAAGTAACGGCTCTACGAACGTAATCCAACGGAATCCCTTCGACAGAGGGATTCTAAACAACTGTCTCGAGTTTTGGAGAGATTCGTACGGACCTACTTACTGGGCCCACCTTACCGATTTAGATGATGATGAAATGATATCAGCAAAGAATAGGACGAGTTCTACTCTGGTTTGAGGTGCAATCTGATTTTTGAATAGTTTATTATTATTATTATTATTATTAATTGGGTTTAAAGGTAGCTTAAGTAACTTAAATTCTGATAAAAATGTCTAATTATCTGAGTTTCAACAGAGTTCCAATTACAATCCACCTTTCCCAAGCCCTTGTTTATTAAAATATATTTATTCTGTATCCTTCAGTTATACAACAGGACTTAATAGAACGCCTTTTTTTTGTATATCAAATTTGTTGCTATTTCTTAGGAAGTTTGAAGAGATTATTTGATCAGTTACAAAGATTTTAAACTTTTACTTTAAGTAAATTTAGAGTTGTAAAATTTCATCAGATACTTTTAAACTTTTATATCAATTAGTTTGAATTAAATATAGGAATTTTAAAAGCAATTATTAAGATGGAATTTCAGTTTAAATCAACAAAAGTAAATAATTTTAAATATTAAAAAATTTAATAAGTTAATAACAATTAGAATATTAATGACATAAATAGTAATAATATCTACCTAACTTTTTAAGTATAAAATAGCAAACTTTTAAATATTAGTTTTTTACCAGTTTTTCTACCTTTTGAAAATGTAATGGCTAAATATAAAAGCATATTTTAGTAAAAGGTATAAAAGTTAAAAATATCATTTATAAAATTATATATATATATTTTATAAAAAAAAATTCTACTTTTTTAACAAATATTAATAAAAAATAAATTTATAAGTTTATATTTAAATTAATTTTAAAAGTTAGTAGCTTATATATTAATAGTTTGACATTATTAAATAAATAAATAAATAATATTTAAAAAGCTTTTTAAAAACTTAAAATTTTATAAAATAATAAAAATATATAGTATAATATTAAATTTATATATATAATTAATACTTATTATTTATTTTTTTATAATAATATTTAGATTTTAAAACTATTTAATTTAAATTTATAAATTGCATTAAAGCTATTTACTTTATTATTAATTATAATACAAATACTTATTTTAGTTAATCTTTATAATAAAAATTAAAAGTTTATTATTATAAACTATAATATTTCTAGCTTTATTTTTTAAATTTTTTATTTTCAATAAACTTATTATTAATATTAAAAATATTATAAAATATATAAAATAAAAAGTAAAAAATCAAGTATATTTTTAGTATTAAAGTAAAATTTAAACTATTTATATTTATAAATAGCTAATAAAAATAAAAATAAAATAATAATAGCTATTTAATAAATAATAATTTTTAAGAATTATTTTTTAGTTTATTTATAATTAAACTTTTTACTTAATAATTTTAAAAGTTAATTATTTATAAATTAGTGTAGATTAAAAACTTTATAAGTTATTAATACACTTTAATTTTATTTATATTAATTTTAAATTTATAAATAGTTAGCTTTAATTTTCTATACTGCTTTTTAAAAGTTATAGTAAAAAATATAATTTTTTCTAGTTATTTTTCTTAATTTAAATAATGTATAAATATAATTTTATACTTTTTAATAATTAAGCTATTAATAATTAAATTTTTATTATTAAAATAAATATTTATATAAGTTTTATTTAATTTTTTACATTTTATATTTAAATTATAAATGCTATTTAAGCTTTTTTAGTTAATATTTTTAATTTAAATATATAATATAATTATACTAAATTAAAAAATATTAAAATATAATAAAATAAGTTTTATAACTATATAAAGTTTTTAAATTTTAAGGATTATATAAATATTTAAAAATTTTAATTTTAATTTTTAGCTTTTTTTTAAAATTTGTAAAAATAAATAAATAAATAATATTGTAATTATATTATTTATACTAATAATTTATATTTTTAATAACAGATATATAATTTTTATTATATATTAATAAGTTTAATTATATATATAATTTTAAACTTTTTTTATTTTAATAAAACCTTATATTTTAATAAAAACTAATAGTATAATTTTATTAAAATAATATTATAGCTTATATCTTTTAATATCTACTTTAAAATAATATTTAATTTAGTTGGATAATAAAACTCTTTAATTTATTTTTAATTAAAACTTTACTAATCTTATTTTAATATTTTAATTTTTATTAAATTTTTTAATATAATAATAATAATAATAAAATTTTAACAATTATATACTTATTTTTATTTAGTATAAAATTTAATTTAATTTTATAATAAGTTAAATAAGTAATAAAATACTTTAAAAAGTATATCACTTTAAACTTTATTATAACTTAATAAAATTATATTTTTAAATATTTTAAATAAAAAAATTTAATTAATTTTAAAGTTAAAGTATTAATTTTATATCTTAATACTATATAAAAATAAATAATAAGCTTTAAAAAATAAAAGTTAATAAATTTAAAAATAAATATTTTAAATAGTATATTATTAATTTTACTAGAATTTTATAGTTAAAAATTTATATATTTTATTAAAAATATAAAAATATATAAAAAATATATAAAAAATATATAATATTTTCTAATTTAATACTTTTATAATAATTAATAAATTTTTATTAAAAGTTTTTAATTAGTTTAAAACTTATATATAATTAAGATATGCAAAATTATTTTTAATAAATTAATATTTTTAAAACTTAAAGTTTTAAACTAAAAATATATATTAAAAGTATAACTAAAAAATATTTAAAAAAAATAATATATAAAAACATATTTAATATATTTAATATATTATCAAAATTTAATATTTATAAGTAGCTTATATTATTTATTAAAAATATTTTATTTAAGTATATATTAATAATTTTTAAAAATTAAAAAATTTATTTTAATATTTAAACTTAATAACTAATATAATTTTAAATAAATTATAAATAATATAACTAATATTAAAAAGTAAAACTTTGAATAAATTTTTAATAAAGAAAATTTATATGTTTTTACTTAAACTAGTTTAAAATAAAAACTAATAAAATAAGCTATTAGAAAAATAATATATAAAAAATAACATTAAAATTTTAATTAATAATATAATAAAACTATTAGTTAAATTAAAAAAATAAAGATTATCACTAATATTTTTAGTAAATTATTTTCAAATTTTTATTAAATTATATATTATAATTAAAAAATATATAGCTTGACTTATAAAATATTTTATTATTAATAATAATAAATTTAAATAATACTTATTTATATTCATAAATATAAAAGTTTCTATAAATTTTACTTATAGTTTTTTATTATTTAAAGTTTTAAAAAAGAAAATACTATTATTAAAATAGTATATATATAATATTTTATAATATTTTAGTTAAATCTAATTTAAAAAATTTATTTTTAAACTAACTTTATTAAAATATGCTTATTTAAATAAAAATTAATATATATATATTTTAAAATAAAGTTTATAATTTAAATATTAGCTAACTAACTAAAAACTTTATTATACTTTTTATTAAATAATTTTACAAATATAATTAAATAATTATAAACTTATTGTTTTAGCTATACTTTATTATATAAATATATATTTATATCTATTTATGCTTAATTTATACTTAATTTATTTTAAATATTATAACTATTTTAAGCTATATTATATATATAATTATTATATAGTTAGTATATATATATAAATTAATTTAAAAAGTTATTTATTTTAAAATTATATATAATAATAAAGTTTATAACTTTACTAAATATAGTAAAATAAAATATAAAATTATACTTTTAGTTATTTTTAACTTTATTAGAAAATTTAAATAATATTTTAATATTAAATTTTTAAAAAATATACTTTTATATTATTTAATAAAACTATATAATAAAATTAATTATAATTAAATATATACAAAACTTATATTAAAAAATATATTATTAACTATTTTTATTTAATTTATATTTAATTAATATTTAATTAGCTATATTTTAATAGATCTTAAAAAGTAATATAAAAAATATTATAAAATTAAATATTTATTAAAATTAATTATTAAAAATATATAAATAATAAATTTATATAATAAAGTTTTTAAAAGTATAAAAATAATAAGAAAATTATAATAAAATTAATATATATAGTTAAAAATAATACCAATATAAATAATAATTTAGAGTAAATTTATTATAAAATATTAGTTATATATAACTATATACTTTATTTCTAATTATTATTTAATATATTACTATAATAACTAAAAATTATATTAAAATAATCTTATTAAGCTTTTTAATTTTTTTATATATAATAAAAAACTATTTTAGTCTAAAATTAAATATAATTAAAAATGTCTATATTTTATATATAGTATAAAATAATGCTAAAAAATAGGTTGTAAAAAAATACTAATAACTTATATATTATATTAAGTAAATTTAGCTTTATAAGATATTATTTATAAAAAATACTAATAATGCTATTTTAAAAAACTTATAAATAGTTTTAAAATATATAGCTTATAGCTATAAGCTTTAATAAAATAACTAAAACCTTTAATTTATAACTTTTAATTATAAAGTATAAGCTTATAAATATTATTTTAATAAAAATAAAATTTATTAAAATTTATTAAATTACTTTGTATATTTTAATTATAGTTTTTAATTTTTTTTTTGATAGCTACTTTAACTTTAGTTTATAATTTATTTTAAGTTTAATTTAGTTTAAGGTTAAAATATCTATTATAATTTTACTTTTAGCTAAATATTTTAAAAAATTAAAATTTAATAATTTATATATTAATCTATAATTATAATAATATTATTATATATAAAATTTTAAATTATTTAAAAAGTTTATATAGCTTTATCTTTTAATTTTAAATTAATTAAACTATTTAAAATTAATACTTATATTATAGTTAAATTTATTAATATATATATATATTATATTATATCTTTATTAATAATAAAATATATAATAAAAATATATTTATTTAATTAAATTTTAGTTTTTAAGTATTTTTTAATTTTTTAATTTTCTTTATAATCTTTTTGCATTTAAAAATAGTAAAAAGCAAATTTTTTTTAATAAAAATAATCAAAAATTACTATTTACAATTACAAGTATTATAATAAAATGTATAATTTTTTATTTTTAAAATTTAAATATTTTAGCATATTTAAAACTTTTATATTAAAAAAATTAAATATATATAGTTATAAATATATTTAAACTAAAAAGATGTCAAATATATATTTATGCAAGTATATATTTGCTATTATTTTAGTATTAATATTTAAAATAGCTAAAAAATAACTAAAGTAAATATAATAAACAATTATTATTATTTATACTTAATAAGAGTTAAAATAACTTTAACAAATAACTATATATTAACTTATAAATAAACCCTTAATTTTACTAAATTCTGCTTAAAAACTTTCTAAAAATAGAGTCTATAGAAATTAAACTCTGTTAGCCAATATTAATATTTTATAAAATTGTATGTAAATAGTTGAAAATAGTTTATTAATATATAGTTTAAAAATACCATAGATAGCTACTACAAGCACTATTTGAAAGTGATTAAAAAAGTAAATTAAAGTAGAGATACAACAGTTTTAATAAATTTATAACTTTATATTTACTAAGTTAAAAAGAGGTTTCATTTATTTTATTTAAACAGTGGAGATATATATAGTAGTATAATTTTAAATCTACTTCTATTATTTTTACAATACTATATAAATACAGTATATAAAATAGATTTAAATTTTAATACATACTTATATTTGAAATTTTTGTTGAATATTCTTTGTAAGATAAGCAGCTTTCCGTTAAATCTAAAAGTTTTAGTGGCGTTGAGACATCAAGTATCCTATATCTCTAGAAGCTAAGAATACATGCTGCAGCAAAGTTAGACACATTTTCTTTCATTATTAGTGTCTGCCCTTTTCAAAGTTTAAAAATTGAATCACTTTACATAAAATACACTAAAATCTAAATACTTTTTAGACAAAATTCGGTACAATAGTTGAAATTCATATTTAAAATAGAAATGTAAGCCCATCAGTAATAGTTAAGTTGTTTTAGTTTGAAAATAGAAATTGGCTGCTTTTGAAAGTAGCCGATTGCGTATGATTAGCATAGTAATATTTAATTAGCAAAAGATCCAGAGCCTCTGCAACATCTACTGGTATAAACTAGTTTCTCACCCTGGGATAATAGATCTCTGCAAGTAGGGTTGCCTCCAATATCTCCCTTAAGCTCTCAGAATTCTAGTTTGGATATAAATAATTAATTTCCTTAATTACACTAATACCCTTACTAGAGTTATCGCCTTAAAAAGTTACCGGAGTTGCACAAATTATAATTTTTATTTATAAAATTTACTATACCTATTTCTAGCTAAAACTACTTAAATTCTTACTAAATAAATGTATTTTCCAGTTTAGTACATATTTGTCCTATTTCCCATTGGTCAAGCTAGAGCTTTATGACTAATTAATTATCGAGTTTAGATATTTTCAATTTATAAAAGCATAAAGAACGATCATAAGCTCTTTTAATCTCTCCAAACGGAAAAGCTATGTGATAAAGCTACCACTAAATAGGACTGATTCCATTATGGTAAGCTCCTATACCCTTTTTTCTATAACAACAATAGACTGGTTTTAGATTTATAAAGCTGATGTTCAATCAAGACTTTTAATTTTTGAATAAATAATATAACAAAAGATACTATACTATACTATTTCAAGTAATAATAGTACCAATGGCTAAGAAGTTGTAATGTTGCTACATAATAATAAACATATGATTAATCAGGTTTAGTTAATATAATAAATATAGGATAAATATATGTTTGACTACTTATCAATAATAAAGTACTAAAGTTTTTATATCAGTAGCAGCTATACTATAAGTTTAGGTTTTTTAAATATTTTTGATATATTCGATCTCTTCTAATTTTCGAAAATACCATAATTAGTACAATCGCTAACTTTATTACCCAAATATAGTGAACTTTTCATAGGTATATACTTATTCATGTTTTAAATAGTTTCACAATTCGCTATCTACTTAACTCGTTCAAATAATTTATAAAGTTTATCATTTTATTAAACGTATATTTAAAATATAATTAAAAAGTAAATATTGGGTATAATAATTTTCGATATATCAATACTTATTGTTTTCGACATAGACTTGTATTCAGTTTATCTAGTTTATAGATTTAAATTTTCTATCAACTTGATGTAAAATTACAACTTTTATCTAAAATGATTTTCGGTTATTTTCTAGTTGGACATGGATTTTAATTATTGTTGAGTCTTTAATTTACTAACAACTATTAGTTTAAAATATGCATCGTGCCTTCTCTAAAATTTACTAAGACTTATAAATTATACTAGCAATATTTTATAACAAGGTTGGTATAAAATTATATTGTGTTTCACATATAGTAAGTTACTATCTAAATTGTTAAAGGCAATGAGTAGTAGAATAAGATAGGCAACTTTTAAACTGTTTAAAACTGTACTATACAATTTCTATCAATTTCCAAAAGCAGAAGGTGCTACATATATATATTTCCAATTTTATTAACTGTTTCGGTTTATTTAGTTCTTGGCATTTCAGACCACATTTGCACTCAGAATTTAAAAATATTGCGATCCAATTAAAATTTGTAAATTATTGTTTAAAAGGTGACGGATAAATATAGGGATATATTAGAACTTACAATTAATCTATTTTAGTAAGACAAGCTCGATAAACCGAACCGGAGACATATTTATTTGCAAAAAGATATTTATAACAAGTAGTATATAAACAAAAAGTTTGATAATATTTTTAACACTATACTTTTATATTGTTAAGTTGTAGTATGTGTGAAGTTTTTATAAATTCTCTAAACCAAATTTCCAAACAGTTAATGCCCGAGTATAGGAACGATCTAAACCAATCTAATTTTTTGGTAAACATGTCGTCCAGTCCCAGTTTTTCACAAGAACTGGCATACAATAAAGCTGTAATGGAAAACATTAAATTTTCTGAGGGAAATCAATACGGTCCAGCTGAATTAGAAAACAAGAGTTTTCAAGAGCTCGTGGATAACATCAAGAACTTTAAAAATCTCATACAAGAAATCGAAGCGAAGAGAAGAATAACACCAGAGTTTAATGAACTTCCAGACACAAATAGTAAAGTCATTAAACCGATTAATTTATTCGATAATACAGTTAGTGAACCTAAAATAGTTTTAGACACCAACAGACTTATTCCTCACTGTATACGTAGCTATTCAATACCAAATATTGGCAAATTTATCTCTTACTTTATACCTTTAACTTGTATAAGCAGTATCACCAGCAAAATTCATATGGAAAGCTCCATGACCGACTATTTTCTATTAGTATGTATTTCAACCTTAAGCTCTTTCTATTACTCCAACAATTTCAAATATATTAAAGGTATCAGAACTAACGATTTGGAACCGAACCGTGAGCTTATAGTCTCTGATGATGTTGCAATCGAGCTTTACGAACACGCTACAAATGTATGGGCGAAACTAAATAACGAAGGCCTTGCCTACGGATATAAGTTTAACTGCGGGTTATTCATCTTAAACCATATTCATATATAGTAACCTTCATTCATGACATATTAGATTTTACCCTTAAACATTAATTCCATATATATTTACCTACTTACTAACTTTATCTCGTCCAAATTAAAATTCAATAGTTTTTAAGATTTTGGTCTTATGCACTACTGTTACGTCATTATTTGTCATATTTTAGTTATCTAATGAAATGCACAGTGAATACTAAGAATAAAAATTCTGATTATCTTTTTCTCAAAAATAAACGATATAACATAAAGATCTAGTTTATTTGTTAATATTTAATAAAATTAAAAAAAGTCACACAACTATAAATTAATTTTTTATTAGTAATTAGAACCTTAAAATAAACTATATTATATAAATAAGTATATTATGTTCTTATATCAATGAGACGATTAATTGTATAGATTTTCAGTTATTTATTTATTAGGAATTTTTTACTAGTTTATAAAATACAGCTTAAAAATTCATTACTTTGTCTAAATACTTTTAAAATCTAAACTTAAAAACATTATACATGCTTCAAATTTGTATACAAATAAGTTAGTTTTTATAAAAAGAAACTTTTAAATTTTAAATTGTTTGTATACTAGCTAAATAATTAATAAAATATTTAAAATAATAATTAATTAATATAAAAATATATAGTGGTTTCTTTATTAAAAATTAGATAGTAATATTATCTTTATTTTTTTTAATAATTTTAATAAATATTTTATATATTTAAGTTTTATAAGTTTAAATTAAAATAAAAAGATGTAAAAAACTTATAATTTTATTTATATTAATAAGATAAATAATATATTAATTTAAAATAGTAGTATAAAACTAGTTTTTTAAAATTTTAAGTTAAAAGTTTATAAAATATATATTTTATTTTAATAAATTTTAATATATATATATTATTTTTTAAATTAGAAAATATATTATTATAAAAATGTTTATAATAAAAAAAGTAATATTATAACTTTAAAGAAAAGTTTATTTATATTTTAGTAACTTTTTATAAATACTAATAACTGTAAACTAATAGCTAAAATATACTAACAAAACTATATAAACTATAGATATAGTTTTTATAGCTATTTATATATTTTTTTAAAATAGTTTTGCAAATAAGTTTATTAAATTAAAGTTTTATAAAGAAAAATATATTTAATATAAAAATATAAAATATGAAATTTTTTTTACTAATTAAAAAAAATAAAATATAATTTTTGTAATTTTTTTAATATAGCTAAATAGGCAATCAGCTACTTTTAAAAGTAGCTGATTTCAATTTTAAAAATTAAATAAAAATAAATTAAGC
>JAWQFY010000863.1:0-18951 GCA_037055185.1 Capillidium rhysosporum
TAAAAACTTTTTAGATTTTACTAACTTTTTTTTAGCAAATTTATTATTAAAAAGTTTTTTCTTTTTAATAAAAATATAAATTAATATTTTATAAATATATATATATATTAAAAAATTAAACTACTAATAATATAATTATATATTTAAAAATATTACTAAAATAGTATTTTAAATAAATAATAAAAGTTTATTATATTAAAGCTATAATGCAGTAGTATTTTATATAATAAAATATTACTATAAGTTTTAAAAAATATTATATTAGCTTATTTACTTTATTATATAAAACAATTTTTTTTAACTTTTATTTTTAATTTAGAAAAAAAAATACTAAGTATAATAAAGTAAAATTATAATTTTATAAATTTATTTAATTTTAACTTTATTAGAATTATATATAAATATAATTAAATAAATTATAAGCTAATTAAAATACTAAAGTAACATTTTAATATTATAAAATATTATTAAAATAGTTTAGAAAAAATAAAAATTATAAACTAAAAATAAAGCTTTTAAGCTAAATATATACTTTTATAATAAAAAACTTTTAAAAAATTAGCTATTTATATAAAATTATTTAAATTTATATAATATTGCTATATAAATAAATATAAGTTTAATAATTATAACATTTTTATAAAAAAACTATAAAAATAAAATAAATAAATATATTTAATATATATATATTTTTTTATTATAATTAATTTTATAATATTATATATAAATAATACTACTATTAAAATTTAACTGCTTTTATATATATATAAATATTTATAATCTAAATTTTAATCTAATTAAAAATAATTTATAAAAATTATACTTTATTTTTTTTACTATATATAGAAAATAATACTAGTTATTTATAAAATTATATTAATTATAGCTAGCTTTTATTATATAAAAACTAAAATAGTAAAGCTTTTTTAAAAAACTTATTAGTAAATATATAATATTTTAATTATAAGCTATAAGTTTATATAAAGTAGCTAAAGCTTATAGCTATTGCTTAAAATTTTATAATTTATATCTATATATAAAATATATTTAAATATAAATAATTTTTTTTTATATAGTAAAAAAGTTATAATATAAAATTAATATATTTTTAAATTTTGATATAAATTTTTAAAAAAGCTAAAATTTACTAATATTAACTTTTAATATACTATTTATTTTTTTAAAATAAACAATTTTTATTATTTAAATTTTTTTAAAATTTTTGAATATAATTATAACTAAATAAGTAATATTTATTTATTTAGTTACAACTTTATTTAATATTTAAAGTTAAAACTAGTTACTTTTAAAAATAGCTAATTTTTTATTTATATTATTTTAAAATAAAATTCTAATACTAATTAGTAAAAATAATTTAAAATTATTAAAATATTACTAATCTATTTTAAATAAATTTACTATATTATTATATAGCTTTTATTTATAACTAGATTTAAAACTATAATATAATTATAAAAATAGTTAAATTAGCTAAATATATATATAATTTAATAGTTATCTTATATTACTATACTAAAAAATTTTATAATAATATTAAAAATATATATTAAAATATTAAAGCTATAAAAAAAGTATTTTTTAATTAATAAGTAGTAGTAAAAGTAAAAAGTAAAGTAAATATTATATTAAGTAAAATATATTAGCTAAATTAATTTATAAAATATAAAATATAAATAATATAAAAATAAATTAGTAAAGATAAAGTTATATAAATTATTAATTCTTATAAAATATTAGTAATAATAATATAAATTAGCTATTAAATATTATAATTAAAAGTAGTAAGCTTATAATAAATTTAAATTATTGAAAAAATTACTATTTTTAATAATTTTTATATTATAATTAATATACTATTAGCAGTATATTTAAAAAACAGTTAATTTATTATTTTTAATAAATTAAAAGGCTAAAAAAAAGTATTTAATATAATAAAAGTAATTTAAAACTTAAATATTTTTAAATATTAAAGTATATAAAAAGCTTTTTATTAAAAAAAAGTTTTTTCTAGCTTAAAAAATTTATTTTATTATATAAATATAGTTTTAGCTATAATATATAGTTTATAAAATAGTTAGAAATATTTATAATTATAAATGTATACTTTTATTATTATAAATTTTAATATAATTATATATCTAAACTTATAAATGAGTTATAAAATTATATTTATAGTTATATTTTTTTAATTATAGTAATAATTAGGTTTAAAATTTAATTTAAGTTATACTATAATCAAAAAATAGTAAAAATAACTTAAAAGTATAATTATAATTATACTAATAAGATATATTTATATTTTAAAAAGCATATTTTTTTAATAAAATATACTTATAAATTTAAATTATAAGCTTACTTATATATTAATTTTTTTAAATAATTTAGTATAAAAATAAGTAAAATAAGAATTAAAACTATAATTTTAAAGTATAATATATATATTATTTTTAAACTGATTAAAGCTAATAATAATAGTAAGTAATACCTATTATAAGTTTATTTAAGTTATAAGTAATATTTTATCTTAATAAAAAAATTAGTAAACTTTTTAAAATATTTTATAATAAGTTTATAAACAAAATTAAGTATATATAATAATTATACTTTTATTATAGCTTATAAAAGATATTAAAAGTATAAATATAACAAATTTTATTTAATATATGTATATATAAAGATATAAAAAGCTAGTTTAAGTTAAATTTATTATTTTAAATATAGCTTAATTTATTAATTAATATATAATTAAATTTTTAAAAGATATAGTTAAAAAATTTATAAAAAAAGCTAAATTAATAATATTAATAGTTTTAATAATAATATAATAACCTATTATACTTTTATAAAAAAAATTATAAGTTTTTATTTTATAAAAAACTAAGTTTAGTTTAATAAATATCAAAAATATTATTAATAAAACTAAAAAAACTAATATAATATTTAAGTTTATTATTTAGAAATTTTATATAATTTTCTATTTTTAATTTTAGCCTTTATTTTTAAAAGGTATTTTTATTTTTCTAGCTATTTTTAAGCTATTTTTTATATAAATAATATTTTTAAATAATTTATAGTTTAGTTTAAATTTTAAAGTATTGTATTAATTAGCTTTTAATTCTAATTTTTCTCTTATTATTATTATTTTACAAATTTAAATACTAGGAATTACAAAGTAAAAATAGTTTATTTATAATTAAAATTTTTAATTACCTATTTTTTCAGATTTTTTTATTATAAAAATTTAAAAATTTAGTAAATTATTAACTTTAATCTTATTTCTATTAGTTTAAAATAAATGTATAGGTTTATTATAAAAAATTTAACTTTTTAAAAGTAAATTTTTGACTTTATAGTGCTGATATTTATATAATATTTTTCTATATAAAAAAATTTTCTTTAAAAAGTTTTAGTATTTTTTATAACTTTCTTAAAAAAATTTTAAGTATTATATTTTATACTATATCTTATTTAAAGCTTTAATTAGTATATTTTTCTTAATAATTAGATTATATAACTACTAGATTTTTAAATTAGTTAACTTTTTAAAATAAAGTATATAAGAAATTAAATATTACAACTTAGTATTTATTGCTATTAAGTTAACTTTATGTAAATTTTTTATTTTCATTAAAATTTAATATAAAATAATAAAGCAAATTTATTTAAAATAAATATCTGCATATACGAACCTTTATAGTTATAATTGGGCATTTTGATTAAATTTTAGTTAAATAAGTTTTTATTTAACTAAAGCTACTATTCAATATATTTAATTGCCATTTTTTATATTTTCATAAACCAAAACTTTGCTTAATTTAGCTGTGTTAAAATGTTTAAAAAGCTGACTTCAGCTAATAAACCCCGTGTTTGCTCTATTTAAAATTTTTGGCCGATTTTGGTGTACATATATGAATTTTAAAACAAAGTTAAAATAAAAAATGAACTGAATTTTCGCTATAAAAGTTACTATAAAAATGTGTCTTAGAAATTTTGATTTATCTTTGATTTGATAGACCCTCATGTTTTATACCAGTTAGGCATTTCTAAATGAACATATAAAGTAAATATTTACATATATCAAACATCCTAAAATGTAAAATTTTACCTACTTATTTTAGTTGTTAAATATCTAAAAGTCGAAAATTACTTATAACTTAAAATTACAACCTAAAAATAATTTAATAATTAAATAAACCAAATACTATTAAAACATCAGAAGCGAGAGAATAAATTAAAATTTTATTCAATTTAATGTACCATTTTGAAATTAACTACAAACCATCCCTCATAAATAAATTCATTTACTGAGTTCACAAGAAGAATAGCAAAAATTTTGTTAAAAAATTAAAGTAATAGGTATTCTCTTGTTATAAAAGAATCCCTGCCGGTTGAGTGTTTTCTTGAGCTAAGTTAGCCGATTGGATCAAAGAGATATTATCGCCTTTCAACAGCATCTTTCCTATAAAAGATTACCCCCAAAAATACCAAATACTATGTTAAAAATTATAAAAGTAGATGGAATATTTACCTCCCAGTTGATTCGGAGTTTCTTCTTGCCCTTTCTTATATTCGATAGCGTCGCCTAAGACTAAATTCATAAATTCGTCAAACCCCTACATTTTATTAAAAAAATCAAATTAGAAAGTTTAGTTAAAAGTAGCCAGTATTACCAAAATCCTTCCTTCGATGTAGTAGTTCTTACGGTCGAACAGCCAAATTTTTACTCTATTTTTCTAGTTTTTTTAAAAAAAAACGACAATATCAAAAGCTATTCAAATATAAGTAGTTACCGATTGAAAATGTTTGAAGATCAAGTTCTAAATTTTATAAATATGTAACTATATTAGTAAAATTAATATGTATAAAAGCGGTGTATTACGATGGGTTGTACCATAACCCTCTGTGCTTTCGTATGTCCACTCATCCTTCCTAAGTACCTTTTTCCTTTATAAAATAGAGTTTAAAAGTTTTCAAAAATTCAGAGCTTATAATTTAAAAAAACTTCAAATTTAAATCAAAAACTACATCATATAGAATATACCTAACCAATGATAACTTTTTACGCTTGATCAATTTGCTACAAACTTTAATTCTAAATCGAAGACTTTTGTCGACCAAGTTGAGAGAGAAGACGAGAAAAAGAGCTTAAACGAATTTAACGACCACTAACGAATTTCAACCTAACGACATACCACAAATATTTTTAAAAAGTAAAAGAAAGCGAAAGCACTATAAGAAGTAAATAAATATGTCGTTCCCACCATCATCCAGCAATTTCCGCCCACCACCTCAAGGTATGCCCTCGTTTCCAATGGGTGGAATGCCCCCGAACATGCCGCCTGGGATGTCTGGTATGCCTCCAAACATGCGTCCCGGTATGCCACCTAATATGCCATCTGGTATGCCTGGTATGCCACCCGGTATACCGGGTATGCCCGGAATGGTCCCTATGATGCCAATGTTTCCTATGAACTTCATACCTTCAGCTATCGAAGTGATACCAGAACGAGATATTGTACCTGCACCTATCCCAAAAACTCCGTTATGCGACTTACCCAACAACACCGTTTACGTATCAAATTTGAATGAAAAAGTCAATCTGAAAAGTACTCTTTATTAGCTTTTATTAAGAGATTAATATTTTTTGATTTATTTGTAGTGATGTTGAAGACTTTGAAGCATAAATTTTCCAAGTTTGGCAAGGTGATCGATATCAAAGCCCAGTTCAACTTAAGAATGAAAGGTCAAGCTTTCGTTATATATGAGGATGTGGAAGCCGCCAAAAAAGCGGTCAAAGAAGCGAATAGTCAACCCCTCTACAACAAAATAATGGTACGTAGTTGTAAAGTTTAGTTCCCCATTTCATTTACATTTATATACCATTTCATTTTTTATAAATTATAGGTAGTCCAGTTTTCAACGAATAAATCATCAATATTTGCAGAAAGGGAAGGTACTTTACAGCAACACCGTCGTGAACGGTATCAAAGGATGGGTAATATATATATATATTAAGTAAATGTCAATTGATAATTTTTCTGTAGTTAAACGTTTGGAAAACCGTAGTCACGAACTAGCTAACCGGAACAAGGGTACTGAGAACGGAGACAACCCTGACGCTCCCACAATTAGCGCACCGGTCACCCGACCTCCTGGTCTAACCGGTTCCCGTAACAAATCAATTAAACCTTCGGCTGGGGACTTGGTAGCCAATAAGATTTTGTTCATTCAACACTTACCTGACGGTCTACCTGACAACGCTCTAGCCGAACTTTTCAAACAGTAAGTTTAGTTAAAAGTATTTTAAGTTTACCAAAATTACTTTTTAGGTATCCTGGATTCAAAGAGGTACGCCAGGTTCCCGGTAGAGGAGATATCGCTTTTGTGGAGTACGAATTGGAAGCGCACGCCTCCATTGCCAAAGCCTCCCTCAACAACTTCCCAATCAAACCAGATTATCCTATGAAGATTACCTACGCCAAACGTTAAATTGGTTAAGATGGAAAAACGTACCTCTGTCTAGCTGTACTCTCTTTTTCCAGTTTTTTCTTACTGAGGTGTGTTTAAAAGTCCTTATATAAAATTTTCATCTTTGTTTTTGAATTTCAAATAAAAAGCATTATAAACTGATTGCAATAGCTTAGTTTTATTTGTTCAAGTAATAGCCTTCCTTTCAAAATTTACTATCGAAACAATTATACCCATCCTTCAGCTTATTAACTTATTCAAGTAAACAAAATCTTTTTTGATAGAATTGTCAGCATCATTTAAATTTTCAAGTCAGAGCTATATAAAAGTTAAGGCTAAAAATTCTAGATGGTAAATTAAATTGTTATTACTGGTATCGCAAACTACCAAAAAGCTGGGTAGTAGATGGGATAAGAGGAGTTGTGTATAAAAGATTTGCATATCTGCGAAGGTAATGGAAGCCATCGAACTGGGAATTAAACCTATTCATCAAGTACTGGGATGGATTTTTTGAGGAAAGTGGCGAGGGCCAAAGTGTTTTATATAGGACTTTCGAATATATACAAAATTAGGTAAATTATTATTTATAATATGTATTTTTATTGTTTAAATGTTTAAAGCAAAGTTATCATTTTGTAGATTACTAAATAATTTACAGGTTTTTACTTGGAACTGGTAATACTACCTACAACCTATATATATTATTAATATATTTAAATTTAGATAGATGTTAGGTAAAAGTAATTAAATATATGGGTTACGCAACTTACTTATATAAAAAAAGCCAACGTGTAAAAAAGTTATTTCCATTAAAGTTTAATTTAAAATGAAAAAGTTTATGAGGTCATAATTTCCAAACTTAGATCCAAGTGATTATAAAAAGATATTGTAAATGGACACCTGAACCGAGCTTAAACACAAACAGAAAAACTTAAGATAAATTCAAGGCAAAGGAAGAGATGGTCGAAACCGGTATACACAATTTCAAAGATACCACGTTTAGCCAGTTTACCTACTGCGACTACTGTACCAAATTTATGTGGGGTATAAGCCACCAAGGCTTTGTATGCCAACTTTGTGGCTACGTATGTCACCCTACCTGTAAAGAAAAAGTGTTAAATTTGAAGGATGAAGCTAGATGTCAATCTTTAACTAAAAATCAGCCCAGTACTAGTAATAATGTAAAAGGAAGGGACAAGGATAGGGTGGTAACTGACTTAAGCTTAAAGACAAAACCTTTGACTGCTACTTTATCTCCGATATCAGCAACCGCAATACCAACAACTCTCAATGAGGACGAAGGAGATATTGACAAAAGTAAGGATAGGAGAAGTAGTGGTAGTAAAACATTAGATAAAGTTAAAGATAAGGCGGAACAGTTTCTCAAAAATAAAGACTTGATAAAGCGCCGATCTTTTAGTTCATTTCAATCTACCTACGACGTAAATAACCGGTTTGATACCAGATACAGCCATTTGTTCATTGAACCAACATCTTCCAGCTCTAAGGATATAGACGCTGATTTGAAGAATGAAGTGGTAAATAGTTTAGAAAAGGCAAGTTCGTTTGATACTTGGGTAAGGGAGGTAATAGATTTATCCTCCCATCACAAAAATAAACTAAACCAAGCAAGACAGCATGCATCACCAGCATTGAATATATTTACTACTACACCGCATAACTTTTCAAAGTTTATATCTAGGATTACACCGTTACGGGAACTTTGGAACGTAATACTATCGATATTAACTTGGGAAAGTCAGATTAAGACTTCGTTGGTAGTTCTGACCTTCGCCACTGTATGTATAAGACCTATTTGGGTACTATTACTCCCACATCTGGCTTTGTGGTACTATTTGATCAACAACCAAGACCGTAAGAGTGATACAGTTAAGGAGGAGGGTAAAGGAGCTACGTTACTACCGAATTTAAATTTCGTAGGTCTGTCGGAGCAGTTGAACTCCAATACCGCTCAGGAATATGCTTTAAACATGCAGTTCGTACAGAATTTGATGGGAATCCATGTGGATCTATACGATAACTTAAACCAATTTACCACAGCCTTCCTACAAACTAATCAGTTCGAAACTTGTCTATATGTAACGTTGACTGGGTTTCCGTTGTCGTTGCTATTGTTTTATTTAATACCAATAAACTTAATCGTACTCATAGTTGGACTTACACCGATCTTGGCCAACCATCCTCTCGTACTGGCATTAGTAATTACTTTGATACCCAGGATCCAGTACCTGTTCTATAGGACTACCGAGAAGGTGGTAGAGAAGTTGAAATTCAAATCTATGACTGAAGTTGGTAAAAGTAGTTCTGAAGATGAGTTGGTCAAAATCGTGTTCGAAAATCAAAGGTAAATGATTACCTCTTCTTTTATCTAATGTTTTTTAGGTGGTGGATGGTGCTAGGTTGGTCTGATACTACCTTTCACAACGAACGCTCCACCTGGTCCGACCATACCGGTACTGTAACACTACCACCGACCTACTGTATTAATCCACTACCCAACTATCAGTGGAAGGATAGTGATAATGAGGGAGTGGGGGACAACACTACACCCGAATCGGGATGGAGTTTAATACCGATACTGCCCGACCAGGATATCAGTAAAGGTAAAGGGTGGGTCTACTACGACACTAAGTGGCAGAACCCGACCTTGAAAATCGGTATGGAGTCCTTAACTCGAAGAAGGGCTTGGGCTAGAACTATGATAAAGAAAAAGGATTTCAAGCCGACTTCGAGTACCAGTTTACTGGAAGGGAAGACTAAAGAAGCTAGTTCAAATATAGAACTACTTAAATCAAACCAACAGGCTAGATTACGGAACAACCGGAATAAAGAATCGGAAATCTAGTTAGATTAACTTTAATGGGTTAAATTTGAGTTGATGGCGGATAACTTTATTTTATTTTATTAGCTTTAAGCCGATTAAACTTTAGCTTTAAACTATTCTTTTTTAAAATTGTTATCTATTTTTAAACTGGCTTTTCATTCTTAGATATAATTAATACTCTACATGCAATAAAATTTTATCCAAATGAACTGGATCATTTATTGAAGAGTGCTAAAAAGAGTTAAGAATTTATATCTGTTTAAGTTTTATTTCATTTAATTGTAAGTATAGGTAAAAGGCTTATAATTGTTGTTCTATAGTAGCTAATTAAAAATCTTATATTTTAAACCTAAATGATTTAATTAAAGTGTTGGTGTTAGTTAAAAGCACTAATTTAGAAAATATATTATTTATAAAAACTATAATTTTAAAAAGGGTATTTTTAGATAAATAAAAATAAAACTAATAATAAAAAATTGTTTTATATATTGGATTTTAGATAACATTTTAGATAAAAAGGTAGTTATACTATACAAAAAAATATTAAAATATTTAATAAAAATAAATTACATTATAAATATTTTAACCTATAAAGTTAATAAAGCTTTTTCCTCTAACTTCTTTAAAATAATATTATAATTTAACATTTTTATATTTTAAAATTTTAATAAAGCTTAAAACTAATAGCTTTTTAATTTTATTTATTTATTTATACTTATTTTAAATAGATAAGTAATCTAATTATTATCAATTTAATATATTTATAAAAGAATAACTTCTAATTATTAAAGTTTTAAGCTTTTTATTTTTAAATAGTTCTTTTTTTAAATATTTTATAATAAATATTTAAAATTAGCATAAAAAATAAAGTAATTTTAAATTTAAAATAAAAGATAAGTATATTTAATTACTTTTTATTTTTATATTTAAATATTGGTAAATATTTTTTTAATATAATTATTTCTAAAACATTTTAAAAAATTGTAATAAGTAATATTATATATATTTATTTAAATAAATTTCTAGTTTTAAGTTTATATAATAGTATATTATATTAGCTTATATTTGTAAAATTTATTTAATTAATAATTATATTAATATTTATACTTTAATTTAATTTTAGTAAGCTTAGCTAATTTAATTTTTTCTCAAGTTTATTTAAAGCTGCTTAATTTTTTATTTAAAGTATATTTTTAGTTTTAGCTAGCTTAATACATAAATTTATATAACTTTTTAAAGTAAATGCTAAGTTTTATTAAATAGTTAATTTAAAAGTAAGTATATTAGCTTTATTATATTTTTAAATTAAAAATAAGATTTTTAATTAGCTATAAACTTAAATTTAAAGTAAGCTTTTTAGTTAATTATAAGCTTAAGTTAAAACTAAATATTTAAGTTTAATAAGTAGTTATGTTAAAATTAAGTATTTTAGATTAGTTATATTTTAAAATTTTAAAAATATATTAAAATAATATTATAAAAATAAAATATAAAAAAGCTTATTTAAAGTAATAAAAATATTTTTTAAAGTATATTTAATAGTTTTTTTATAAAGATATTAAGTAGATTATAAAAAAATTAAAAAAGTTATTTACTTTTAAAGATTATTAAATAAGTATACTTATAATATATATTACTTTAAACTATACTAAATTACTAATAAACTGTTTAATAATAAAATATACTATTATAATAATAACAAAGTACTTATACTTATATATTATTTTAAAAATAAGCTTATATTAATAATTAGATAATAATATTATTAAAAAGTTTTAAATAAAAATTTATTTAAATAATAAAGCTATATTAATAAAAATTTTGATAAAATAACTTTTAATATAAAAAATATTATTTTAAATTAAATTTATAATAATGTTAAAAAATTAATATTAATTTAAAGTTAGAATAATATATATTTAAGTTTATATTATAATAGCTTAATATTTTTGATAAAATTAATTTTTTAAAAGTATACTAGTTTTTACTATATAGTAAACTAATTTAAAATTATAATTCAATTAGCTAAAATATAATTTTAACTATTTTAAAAAATAAATACTTATTTATATACATTTTAAATCTATACTATTAAATATTATCTTTTCTTTTTTAAAAAGTTTTAATTTTTAATTCTTTAAGCTTATTTTTAAGATTTATAATATAATATTTTCTGAAAATTAATTTTTTTTTACATTTATAAATTTATTTTATATATATATTAAATTATTTAGTTTTATTATATTAATACTTTAACTTATAGCTTTTATATATTTATATAATAATATATATTTTAATTTAGCTAAATAATAGAGTTTTAATTTATTTTTAGTTAAAAATTTAATAAGCATTTTTATTTTTTTAATATAATTATAATAATTATAGTTTTTATTTAATATAATAAAATAAAATAAAAATAATTTTTTATTAATTAAATTAATAAATAAAAATTTTTTTAAATTAATATATTTAATTAAAAAAAATTAATCTAATTTTTTAAAATTTTTATTTTAAATAATTTATATTTACTAAGCTTTAAAAACTTTAAATATATTAAATTTTTAATATAAATACTATATATTTTTTATATTTATATAAATAAAAACTAATTATTATAGCTATAAATTAAAATTGCAATTATATATAAATAATATATAAACCTAAATATTTTTAGCTACAATATTAATAATAATCTAATTTTATTATAATTTTAAACTTTTAAAAACTTTTTTAAACTATCTAATATTTTATTATTAATTTAATTAATATAAAAAATAATGTTAGTTTTTTAGTTTTTTTTTAAAACTCTAATAAATTGCTTTTTTTAAAGTTTATTAATTAACTTTATATACTTTAAATTATATATTTAAAATATTAAATTTTATATAAATTTTATAAATACTTTAGTTAATAATATTTATATATTTATATTTTAATTTTTACTCAACTTAATTACAAGTATAATTAAAAATTACAATTAACTTTTAATATTAAATATTGCTTATTATTTATTTTATATCTATAAAATATACCATTTTAATAAAATAGTTGTATAATTTTTATTTATAATATAATAAAATACTTAATTAATGTAAATAATATATATATATAATTCCACTATTAATTACTATATAGACTTTACTGTTATAAATATAATTTTATATATAGATATAATAGTAAAACTAAAAGCAACTTATATTTTATAAGTTATACTTTTTTACTATACTAGAATGCTGCTTTTATACTATTTAAACTTATATATCCTTGTTTTTTATTCTAATTAAAAATATGCTAAAATGTAAGAAAATAGTTGACTTCTTTTACTGAGCTCAATATATATATATCTCTTTTAGGTTTTCTTTATCTTTAACAAATAAAATTGAAAAAGGCTATAATGTAATATGCTATTACATAGTTTTCTTATAGTCTGCTTTTCATATATTATTAATATTGCCATTAGAAGTTAAAGTATATGGTAAGCCCAATTATGTACTCTATTTGCTGGGTTTATAACAGCTTATTTTTTATATTTAAATTTTTGCTTAGTTACAAAAGATAAATTATAGCTAAGATATTAAAAAATATTTAAAGTTCAGATTTAGTGTTTATAAAACTTAATATTATTTTAAAACTTTAGGTTAACTTGATATCTTATATGATCTAATAGATATCTAATATAGTATTTTATAATGCGCTTTATATAATATATTTTGGTACAAAGCTAAATCCATATACTTGCTACCTTTTTATTATGAAAATTTAATTCCAATAAGAGTTTAGTGTTTGGATTGGCTTTTTAAAAAGAAAAATATATTAATGTATATTTGTTTTAAGCTTAGAACGTCTATATTATATTTATTCGCTTTTAAATACGCTATAATTAGATAACCAAACAGCCATACCGACAGCATTAGTAAAGTTAAATAAAGTACCGATGTACGGAGTAAACAACAATAAATTGGATACACATCCGAATCCAAACAGTTGATATTTGAATTTTTTTACTACAGCTTGGTTCTTTTTATAGCTGTTTCTATTTAAATAGTAGTTGAATTTGTTGTTACCTAGTAACAAATTTCTTGAATAGTTTAAAGAGTTGATTAAACTGTAAGTTATCGGTAAGCTGCTTATAGGTAAAATAAACAAACTTGTGGTGGGTAATAAAAAGTTAACTAACCACAGTTTAAAATTGAATTTGGAATTGTTCTTACTCTTGGGCTGGATGAAGCTTAAACCTCGAATAAAGAAGTTGATGATTACGTTAAGAATAGGTCTGGATTTTAATTTGGGATCATTAGCTAACATATTTTTGTTAATAACATTGTATTGGGACCTTTTGATCATCAAGGTATCTTTATTAGCTTCGATCGTCTCTATTAACTTATTTAAATCGGGTTTAATTAAATATTGGGTTAATAACGACGTTAAATAAAATTCTATTAACTTTTTATCTACTAAGTAGTTTATGGATTTCATCAAATAATAAACTACTGGGTACTTAAAATTTATATTGCTTAATAGTAACATTTTTATTTTCGAATCGGAAGATGCTACTTTGTAAAATATGAATGCTAAAGTTCCTAGTTGTAAAGTTGGTACTAACAAATACTGACCTATCAATATTGGATGTTTAATAGTGTAATAAATACCGTATATTGGATACATAAAACTATAAAGTTTTAAATGGTATTTTTCAGATTCTACTTCAGCTTCAAAATCATCTAGTTCTATAACTTCATCAGTTAGATCCTCATTAAAATTTTGAAATATTCCTGGTGTATAATCTACAACTTCTGGACTTAATTCTGCTTCTCCAAAGTTGCTATCAACAGCTAAATCATTCATTTTGAATCTAAATTAAACTTGTAAGGTAATGGTTCTCTTAATAAAAGAATTTTAATAACCGAAGGAAGCTTAATAAACACTTGATGACGCGTTTTTACGTAAACTAATCTGAAAATGCAATTAACTTACATTTTGACAAGTTTTAAATACTTTTTTATAAAATCAGTAAATTTAACCAAAAAACTAGCATGTTTACAAAAGCGAACAACTTTATTATTAGATGTAATTTTTTAAATTAAACTTTAAAATTTTAAAAATTGAAAAATATGCACTATAAAAATACTATATCAAATATCACAATTATATTTTAGTAATAGTATAGCAGCAAAATCCTTTTATATAGTAGTATAAGACTTTTTACGTATTTATTCAAAATGTGATATTTCATTTACTGGTATACTCATTTCAGAAGCTAAATATTTATGAATAGATAACATGTTCAAATAAATTTAGTTTATACAAGTTAAGAAAAGAACCGTCAATAGCGACAACAATACAAAAAAGAAATAATTGAAAATATATAGTCAAAAATGTTAATACTCTCTAACAAGAAAATATTTATAGTATATAAGAGTAATATATAGGAAACATAAAATTATCAATTTCAATTTATTAAAAACTAATCGAGTAAGCATAGATACTGTACAATGAAAGCTCTGAAAACTAAAGCCAGGTGGTTTACTGTAGGACTATGCACGATGGTATCATCGTCACCAAAAGTATGCCAGAACCTAGGAAAGGGAACTGGAATAAGGTGAAGGATAGGTACATCCAGATTTTCAAATGGTCTATGGTCGTCATCGATACCAGCGTAAAAGAACTTTTTATTGGAAAATTGTTTTAGATACAAGCTGTTGGGCTGCAGTTTGTTTTTGAATATTTTAGCTTCGATGTTGACAAGTTGTTGGAAAAACATATCGGTATCTCGTTTCAACGAAATTAAAGGAGTATTTCTCGATCCTAGCAAATCTAGCAGTACGAACAGCTCGATTGTCTGTATTTCGTTCTTAAATGTGTTAGTCTTCTTTATACTAGGCGGTATTAAATTATCTTTCAATTTTTTTGCTAGATGTCTAAATATTCAAACACATTTAAAAATAAAAATTATATAATGAAAACTAACCTTGCACCGTAAATCGAATCAGTATCAGTCCAATCTTCAAAAGCTTCCTCACCGTCAAAAAATATAAGTTGTAAAGTAGTGTTTGCAAACTGGCGATGTTTTTCAAGTTTATCTTTTAAAGTATCAGCTAAATCCAAAAGTAATGCACATGAAACTGCTGAATCGATAGCAGCAAGGAAATGGTTAGGCTCCATAAAAAATTTACTGTCATAATGAGCTGCAAATACTAGCTTCTTATCTACCTTCTTATCAAAAGTGGCTACTATATTAGTAAACTTTTTTCTACCTTGTGGCGTATCCTCTTCAAAACTATCTAAATCCACTTCAAAGTTGCTTTCTTTTAGCTTATCTACTATAAAATTACGTACCAACGTGTTATTTTTACTTCCACTTACTCTAGGTATAAGTATAGGTTTTAAAAACTCTCCTTTAGGTTTTAATCGTTTAGGCTGACTTAATTCTGATAGTTTGTAAAGCTCGCTACCTGATAACTCTTTTGTACATAATTGACACTTTTCCGGCTGACTAAATATTAAATTTGTACCTAATTTTAAAAGCAGTAGTAAGGATGCAGGTTTAAAAATACGCATTTATTAAATTTTATAACTAGGAAACTAAAACTGCTACTGTTTCTTTTATATATTTAAATTGAGAAACGGGTTTTATCAAAGTAAAAACTATTGTATTGAAATTGGAACGATTTTGTTAGTCAAATGGCGGAATATATTTGAAATTCAATTTTTTCTATTATCTGGTTCAGAAATAATTGCGGACATTAGTTTGCACAAATTTATATCCGCTTTTGTATCAGCGCATATATCTTGATACATATTGAACTGATAATTAAATTATTTTACACAAAATAGTTTCAGCAATACAATTATTTTTTAAAAGTTTAAAAATATTGAAAGCAAAAAATCGAAATTTGATAAAACTGAACTGTTCAAAAATTGATCCTACATATGTGCAAACAGAGCTGGTTTGCCTAATAAAAAGATGTAATAGAAAATATAGTGAAATATCTATTTGGAATCCTTAAGTTTTGAGGATTTTAAATATATATATAATTATAATATGTATCAACCTTAGAATTAGCATGAACCTAAAATATTGGGTGGAAAGGCTTGCTACATAGTGACAAGGCTACTAGACCAGAAGAAAGGTGACTTATAGCTCTCTATTAGGGTTATGAGGTAAGTTTTACACTATATATAAATTAAATATATAGTCTGTCTAGCAGCTAAAGGAATACCTTGTGTTTTTAGTACTAGGCACTATAAGTAGTAAAAAACCTAACTGTTAAAAAATTTCAAAATTTAGGAGAAAAATAGTAAAAGTTATCAAAATTTTATAGAAGAAATTTTAAAAAGTTCCAACAGCTACATTTAAAGAAATTATTAAAAGAAAAAAGCCTTATTAGTAGTAAAAAAATAAAAATTATATATACTAAACTTAATTTTTATTATAAAGCTTAAAATAAAGCTTAATAATTATAAGATATAAAACTTAAACTAAATAAGGTAATAGCTAAAAAGAAACTGTATTTAATATAAAGTAAATATTTTTATAATAAAAATTAAGGTATCTTTTTATATAGCAGTTTTTATATATAATTTTTAAACTATTTTATTAAAATTTTTAAGTAAAAACATAATATATTATAAAGTATTTCAACTTTTAGCTAAAAAAGTAAAAAGTTAATTAATTAATTTAGAAAGAATAAAATTGTAGTAAAAGTATTAATCTAATAATTTTTAGCAGCTATTAAGAAAAAATAACTACTATTATTATAATATTAACTATTAAAGTTTTAAAATACTTATTAGTAAAAATTAAAAAAAGTTACTTATTTATATTTGCAAAGCTAAAAAAGAAAAAATAATTAATTATTAAATTAATAAATTTAAAAGTTATAAAAAATATACTTAGTTAAAAAAAATTTAAAAAATAAATATAAAATAAAGTAATTAAGTTTTATTATTTAAAAAAATATATAATAAAATAAAAATAATATATAATAAAATAGAAATTATTATATTAAGTTATTTTACTATAACTACTATTTAATTTATTTTAATTTGTTTTAATTTAGTTTTTTTAATTATTATACTAGAAAAGTAATTTTATTACAAAACTAATAATAGTTTTATTTTAATTATAATATTTATTAATATTTATACTATAACTTATAATAATATAATATTTAATTATTAATGTTAAAAGTAATAGTATATTTTTATTAAATATATTGCTTTAACTTATTTTTTAATTTTTATTAATTTTAGTTTTTTTTTACTTTTTTACTTTTTTTTAACTTATAATAAAAATATCAAAATATTTATATATATAATAAATAAATTTTAAAAAAATTACTTAAAAAAAATTTTATTATTATTAATATAGATAAAATTTTATTAATATTAAATTAAACTTAGTAAATATTAATATATATATTTATAAATACTATATATATTATTTTAAATTTATTTTAACTTATATAAAAATAAATATTGTAATATCTAGTTTTTAGTATAATACTAATAATAAACTTTATATTATATAGTATAAAATATTATAGTATAGTAGTAGCAATAAATAAAAATATTTATATAAAAAAGTTAATAAATAGCAATAGTATAAAATTATTTTTATTATTAATTATAGCAGTAATAAATATATAATTTTAATAAGTAATCTATATAAGTAAGATTAGTAGTAACTTAATAGCAAAATTAAAAAAGTTGTAAATATAATTTAAATTATAAGTAGTAATAGCTATAAAATTATAAACTAACTAGTAGTAAAAAGTAACTAAATTGTATATTTAGAATTTATAAAAGGAGATAAAAGTATTTATAATTTTGGATAGTTTTTATATATTTAACAAAATAAAAAAATAAATATAAATAGTTTATTATTTATAGTAGTAATAATTTAGTAAATAATTTTATATATTTTAAAATAATTTAATAAAAGGTTAAATTATTAGCTATTATAGCTTATTATATATTTAAGTTGTAAATTTTTTTATTAATTAGTACTAGTAGCTATACTAGACTTATTTTAAAATATTAAACTTATAAAGTTCTTAAGTAAAAATAATGTAATAAAAAATATTTCTTTGTTTATAAAATTTTAGTTAAGTACTCAACTATTTTTATATAAAGTTTTTAAAAAGAAATCCAAGGATTTTGTTATATAAAATTGAATAAAAAGATAAAAAATAAAAAAAGCTTAAAAAAGAGAGGAAAATAATAAAATTAATTAAAAGTCAATAATTTTAAAATTGCTAAGTGATGAAACATTATAAATATCAAATTTTAAAATTTAAAAAAGTTTAAAATAAATATAATTATAATAATTTTATAATAAAATTAAAAGTTTTACTTATATTTTAAACTATATATTATGTTTTTACTTATTACTATAAATATAATAAAAGATAATAAAAGCTATAAAAAAAATACAATTTTTTAATTAAGTTATTTAAATGTTAAATATTTAATTTTTGACAATTTAGTTTTAAGTATAATTATTTTAATCAGATTAAACTAAAAAAGATAACAAAATATTGTAATTTTAAAATTATATTATACTATTTTACCTTTTGAGTTTAGCAGCTAATACTAACCAGTTTTAGATTCTCAAT
>JAWQFY010000864.1:0-18939 GCA_037055185.1 Capillidium rhysosporum
TTATATTTAGAAATTATATTTTTTTTTATAAAATATATTTAAGTAATAAATTATATATTTATATTAAAAATAAATTTATTCTATATAGTAAAATAAAATAAGCTATACTTTAAATTATTTTAAAAGTTAATAAAGTATTTTATTTAGTAAAAATTTTAAATTTATTTATTTATAATATACTTATTAATATAATTTTATATAATATATATATATTTATACTTACTTACTATTTTAAGCTACTTATAAAGTAATAATTATAAATACATAAAAACTTTAATAATATTAATAATTATATATCTTAGTTATTTAAAAAATAAAAGTTTAAATTTTTTTTATTAAAATTTTAAATATAATATTACTTATTTATATTTTTTTAAAAGTTTTTAAAAAGTTAGCTAAAGTAAATAAAAATATATTAAAAAATATAATAAAAAGTAAAATAGTATTAGCTTAAAAAAAACTATAATTTAAAAAACAATAATATAAATTTTATTTTTTATATTATAATTATAGTAAAAAAAAGTTAAAAATAAATTTTATAATAATAAAGCTAAAATATATTTAAAAAATTAAAAATAAGCTTAATTTTAAAAAATTTCTATTTTTTTAACCTTTAGTTATTATTAAGTGAAAAATTTATTAATAATAGTAAAATTTTTATTAAAATTAAAATATATTATCAAAAAAATAATAATTTAGAAGATAATATTTTTTTAAGCTAGAAAACTTTATTAAAAAGTAAAAATAGTTTTAAAAAAAACTTTTTTATATTTTATAAATATTTTATTAATTTTTTTTTAAAATATAGTAACTTATTTATAATGTTGCTAATATTACTTAATAAATAAAATACAAAAAAAATTCTAGTAAATAAAATAAAAATAATAAGGTATTTAAGCTAAATAAACTAGTATAAAAAATAGCAAGCTTATTTTAACTCTTTTATAATTTTTTTAATTTTTTAATATTTATTTTCTATTAAAATTTTTAAAAAAAATTATAACTATATTATAATTATAAAAAGTAATAAACAGGAAGTAAAAAAGCTAAAATATTATAAATAAAAAATTTATATTAAAATAATTTTAATTATAAAAACTACTTTTAAATTTAATTTTCTTTTATCTTATTTTAAGGTTAAATATATGTAAAATAGTGTTTGAATTTGAAATTTTAGCCTCTTTTAAATCCAAACAGATATAACTATGTTTGAATTTGCATTTTAAATGCTAATTTAAATCTTTAAAATATTATGTTATATTTATAAAACCTTAATTAATTTTTAAATTAATATTTTTAGATTTTTTAGCTTTGTGATATCTTAATTGATTTTAAGATTATATTATTAATGTCTTTTTTGGATTTATATCAACTTTTTTTATTAAAACTTATTTTAAAGTAATTTACATTATTTAAAAGGGATATATTCTTATAGTAAGAATTTTTCCATTTATATAGCAGCATTATATAAGAGTTTTTATATATCTGTAGCTATTTTAATGTATATATAGTACTAAGCATTGACATTGCTCTCTTTTTATACTGATACTTTCCTTTTATGCTTCTCATATTAATGCTATCTTTGGTTTGGTACATTTTAAAAAAATATGATAAAAAATACATACATTTAATTTATGTTTTCCAAAACTTTATTAAAATTTTGAATTTAAAGTAAGCAAGAAAACTAAATATAAGTCAAATTTTATTAAAATATAGAAAAAGAAATTAGGCAGCCTGCTGTAAGATCCATTGCTTGTAGGAGGCAGTTCTAGCCCAAACGGTAGGGATTCCTTTGTAAGCGCAAGGCTGACCGAAGGAAGTAGTGCCGATAATGACAGCTTTACCGTCTTTGATCTGGAAGAGAGGACCTCCAGAATCACCGTTACAAGCGTCTTTACCACCTTGAGCGGCAGCGCACACGTAAGCTTCTTTAGTGATAGGGCGACCTCTAGGATTCCAAACTCTATTACATTCTTCGTAGGAGACAAGAGGAATTTCTACCTGGCGTAAGACATCGGAAACAGAGCCACCAGCTTGAGTTACACCCCAACCAATAGCGGATGAAGTTACATTAGCAACGTCAGCTAAGGTTCCGTCATCGAGTTCAACGTTACCAATATCACCGGTAATGGCGGTGGCCAACTTCCATACAGCTACATCGTTCTTAGTCTTGGAGGCGTCGTAGTTAGGGTGTCTAGTTACTTTAGACACGTTGATTCTTAAACCGCTCTCGGAATCTGGGGTAGCACTCAACTGGTGACGGTGGTAGTTTACACTGTAACTAGATACTGAACCAGTAGAACAGTGGGCGGCGGTTAACACAGTAGTTGGGTTTATGATAATACCACCACAATTGTGTCTTCCATTAACCTGTAAAGATACCATCCAAGAATATTTGAATTTGGGGCTTACTTCGTACCCACCAACAATTCTGTCTTGAGGGTAGGTTGGCACTAAAGCTTGGATTCCGCACATTACGGATACTAGGGCGAAGACACTAACTTTCATTCTTGCTAATTTGTCACTTGATAATTAAAATTGTAACGACTTTTTGGTGTTTTATAGGCTTTGGTGCAGTTAAACAAATTTGTCACAATTAACGTGACCGAAGCTGGTTCGTTTCTTAATATGTTTTAGTTGTAACGTGTCTAAAAACTTGCTATATATTTTTGGTACATAGTTGCATTTTTTCGATACTAAGGGTTCAATAACAAGCATTTGATCGATCATCTTACTTTTTTGATCACGCTAGCGTCTTAGTCAACGAGTAGCTGCACACTTACTAAAGAACTATGTTTTCATTTTATTTATTGTACGGGTTTATTCTGCAAATGGTGTCTAAATATGTAAGGTATTTTTAGCATACTACTAATAACCGGTTTGACTAAATTTGGTGGTTTGATCAAAGTTTGATACGTAATGGGCACAAGTTTGATCAAGTGCATAACTGCTTTTAATATGCAAGGATACGGACGTATCAGTATGTTTTTTTAATGAAATTTTAATTGAAGCCTATTCACATGTTTATGGTTGTATCCAAAGCAGCAAAAATTATATTTCTACAGTTAACACCTCGAAGGTTGATAGAGTTAAAGTTTAAAGTCACTTAATTTTTTAAACGCTAATATCTAAAAAATGTATATTAATAGACTTGGAAAATAGAATTATATAAAATTTGTACCTTTAGATTACTACAAATATCGCTTTAGGCTATCTAAATAGCTTAATATTAATTCTTAGAACGGATTTAATAAAGCTAGAGGTATCTCTTATAATAGTGTGCAGGATTGACAACTTTAAAGAGCGTTCTATTTGAAATAAGAGGTATTGTAGGGTAAAAATAATACCATTAGTAATAGTCAAAAGATGAGTTTATAATACATAGCATATATATATATTATATAACTTAGTAGCACTAGACAGGCTTTTTATCGGACATCCTTGCCCTTGAGTAGTTAATTGAAAATGAAAGATCATTTTGTCTGTTCTGCTTAGTGGCTTAGAAAAATTTGATAATAAAAATATATGTTTTACTTAGAGCAGGGTTTTTTACATATAGTAGGGTGATTTAAGTGCTTAGAATATATTTCGAAAAGGCTATATACTTGTAAATCGACATATCCAAATAATCACAATGTTATGCTAAATTAACTTAATTAAAGTTTATTTAAAGTTGAAAGCAAGATTTCTTACATCTCCACTTTTAACCCTGTTGGTGGTTTTTGAAACATTAAAAATATATGATAAATTTTAAAACCATACAACATTTTTAGTTTAGTAGTGGTTTAAAAGTAGTATAGCAGTGCTTTTAAAAATTTCAATCAAAAAGCTACAAGAACCTCTAATAAAGAAAAAATTCAATAGTACGCTAAAAGTTTTGATAAGTTAATATCACTATTAATAAAATTAAAAGTTTTAACAGTTTATAATATTTTAGCAATTAAAAAATTAAGTCAAAAAGTATATAATTTTTTAAATTATAGAGCTTCAAAATTTTAGACATTTTACTAAAGCTATTTTGAAAAATAAAATAAAATAAAATAATAAGAAGCCACTAGCTTAAATATATCTGAAAAAGTATATAAAAAACTAGTATAATATAAAGTAATACTAGTTAGAATAATTTTTTTATAAAGTATAAAGGATGGTAAGCTATCTTCCAAGTTTGAAAAATAAGTCTAAAAAAGTGAAGTATAAATTTACTATAATAGTAAAAATTACTAAATAAAGCATGTAAAATAAGTAGGTTGTAACAAGAATGATATAACTGAAAAGGATCTGAATTAGACAATATAATAATTAAATATATATTAACTTAATAACTAAGTATATAGATTAATAAATAGGCTATAAAAATAAATAGATATAATTTAACTAGCTTCTTTCAAAATCTAAAATATATAAATATAAATAGTAAACTAAATAATTATAATAAACTAGCAAATAAAAATAAAAAATTAAGTCATTTTATAATATTATTTATTATTTATTTAAAAATAATTAAATAAATATATAGCAGCTTTTTTATTCTATTTTTTATTTTTATTTATTAAATAGTAAAATTTATTATAATTAAAAATATGTACCTAGAGTTTTTTTATATAAGTAAAAATATAGCTATTTATATTAATATATTGCTTTTTTAAAAAGGCTAATTACTATGTATAAAATTAGAAAATATTTAATAAAATAATATTTATATTAGTTAAAAAGTAAAATAATTCTAAAATATATATTTAAATTAGTTTAAAAAATAAATAAGTAGTAAAAAATAAAAAAATAAAAAAATAAAAAAAATAAAAAATAAAAAATAAATTTAATTATTTAAAACTTTAAATCCTTTAAAAATACTTTAAACTAAAATAATAAACTTAATTATTTTTATTTTTTGTTTAAAATATTAAAGTTAGCTTAAACTAATTAATATAATAATATTATTATATTTAGCTTTTAAAGCTTTATAAAAAAATTATTTAAAAAATAATAAGCTTAAGTATTTTATATTAAATATTATATTATTTTAATTTATTAATTTTATTAAATATTTAAACTTTTATTTAATTTTTAAATTATTAATATATATTTTTTATTATAATTAATTATATTGAATCATAAAAATTTTAAGTCAAAATTTTGCAATATAGCTTTATTACTAAAATTAAAAAAAAATTTAAAAATATTATACTAACTTTAAATAAAATTATATTTATATTAAAATATTTTTTTAATATTTAAATCTAACTTTATAGCTATTAATTGTAAATTTTAGGCTTTAATTACTTTATTAAAACTCTTAGCTTATAATTAAAGCTTTTTATAATTATTTATAAGTTTTTAAATTAGCTTTACTATTGTTTTTTATAAAATATATATATTTATAAAGTTAAATATATTTAATATAATTATATAAAACATTAATATTATCTTATTTTACTTTATATAAAAGTAAAGTATAATTTTAATAAATTATTATTATTATTATTTAAGCTAATCTTAAAAACTATATAAATATTTTTAATTAAATTAAATATTAAGTAATATATAATTTTTTACTATATAAAAAACTAGTTAAAATTTTTAATACTAGTATTTTATATATATAATATTATTTATATAATTTATAAACTTTTTTACATTTTTTCAATAAAAGTACTTTTAGCTTTAATATTATAATTTAAAGTTAATTTTTTTTAATATTATTTTAATAATATAAATAATATTAAAATAAAGCTTTAGTAATTTCAAAACCTAAAAATTAATAAATTTTATTTATATTTAAAATTTTATTAAAAAATAAAAGTATAAATTTTTAGCTTTAACTTATTATATAAATATTTTTATTTTTATATAATTATATAATTTATATTTATATTTTTTTTAATATATAAAAATATTAATACTATATTAATATTTTATTAATATTTTAATATACATTTACAATATTATTATAGTAGTATACTTTGAAAAAGTATAGATAATAGCTAAAAAATAAATTATTTATATAATATACTTTAAAATAAATAAATAATAATTTAAAATTTTAAATAGCTTTAACTATATTAGTATTATAAAAAATAATATTAAAAATAGTTTATTATTTAATAAATTATACTTTTAAATAAAAAACTTCAATTATAAGCTATTAATAAAAGGTAAATATTTTATTTAATACTTTAAAACCTATTTTAATTAATATTATTAGCTAGTAATTAGCTAGAAAGTAATAGCTACTTTTTTAAAAAGTGGATAAAAGTAGACTAACTTACTATTAAATAATAAAAAATAGAATAAAATATATTTATTAAATAAAGATATAAGAAAAAAAATTTTTTTTTATAATTTTTATAAAAAAATTAAAAAATATTATTTAAGCTAAAAATTTTTTTAAAAGAATTTCCAAAGTTAATACTAACTTTTTATTTATAATAAAATAGCTTAAGGTATATAAAAGAAAAAATATATAATTAAAGTAAAATTAAGTATTTTTTTAAGTAAGAATACTTTGAAAAGCAGTAAAATTTTTTAAAAAAATAGTAAAACCTAAACTAATAAGCTAAAATTTTTATTTTAAACTTTTTAAATTAGTTTTAATAAAGATTAGTTAAAAAAAAACAAAAAAAGTGGCACTTTTTAATTAAATTTTATTTAAAGTTAAAGTTAAACTCTTTAATTTTAAATTTTGTATACTTAGTATAAAAAAATATAAATATATTATTAAAAAATTAATTAGTAAAGTTATATATATATATATTTCTAGTAATAAAATAAGAAATATCCAAGTTAATTAGTATTTTTTAAAAATTTACTAATAACTTTAAAAAATAAATATAAAATACTGTTAATACATATTTATAAAAAGTATTTATAAAAGTAAAAAATAATATTAGTTATTTAATAAGATAAAATATTTATAAAATAATAAAAGTAGCAATTAAAGTTTTTTTAATTAAAGCTAAAGCTTTTAAATAATAATAAAATAAAAATTTGAATATTATAGGTAAAAATGTTTAACTAACTGCAACTAAAACTAAAAGCTTTAACTGCTAAATTAATAATAGCTAATAACTAAGTATAATAAAATTATTAGTATTGTACCTTATAAGTACACTATTTTAGAAATAGTTAAATTGGTCTGAATAGTTAACAAGCTATATAAAATAGTATTTTAAATTTTAGATTTTTTTACATCCTTATAAAATAAGCATATAACTTTATAAGAAATGGGATAATATATCAGCTATAGCTCTAGTTCTTGCTTAAAGTGCTTATATTCTGTTAATAAAGTTTTTTAAAGAATTCAAGTTCTTTTAAATTAATACAATTTCTATAGAAAAAAGTAGAGTTTTCAGCACATTTCTAATAAATATATATAAAATTAGAATAACAAACAGAAAGCTTAAAAGCATTTATTTCAAAGTATATACTTGTCCAAATATACAAAACATCAGAAGTAACATCATGTGGTAAATAGAGTTTTGCAATACCTGGCTCGTCCGATTGTAAGTAGGTATATGTCTATAAGTTGGTATGGTATTAAAATGTGTCAAAAGTAAGTTTAAAACTTATTCTTGAAAGAGTGGATGTTAAGTTAAGGATTTGAATTCCAAAAAGTTGTAGTACATGCAAAATTTCGGAAGCAATTTCCATCTAAGTTTTAATTTATTTATTTATTCCTGTAGTATTGATTGGCGGTGCTATATGAATCCTAAAAGATACATTATCAAAAATAGGTGAAATACTCAAGAACAAATTAAAAATTTGAAGTAATTATTTTTAAAGCGGAAAAAAAGAAAGCGATATGAAACTCTCATAAAACGCATCGATAATTTTAATTATCGAATTTCATAATATTTTCATTTATTTTTTTAACTATATCGATTTTTCCTATAATATTTCCACTTGTATCTTCACTATTTCGTAGTAAAAACCACTGTATAATCCACAAAATATATGAGAAAGTTATTTATTTATTCGAAATTATTTTAAATAAAAACAGGTTCTATATCATTTTTATTATTAAACCGGTAAATTATAAAATTTTAAAAGGCACCGTAATAACGGAAAATATATAGAACTCAATTTTTTCTATACTCTGATTCGGGCGAGGCTTGAAAATTTCAATCATTCTTATATATTTGCAAAGTTTAGCCTTTAAAACCAATGTGTAAACTCCGAATCCACGTACAAGCAGGTTTCTGTATGGGAATACTACCCTTTTAGAAATGTATAAACATCACACCGAGAAATCCAATTTTAACATTTTACAAAAATGTACTACCCAGAATCTTGAATAATTGGTAGATTATCTTGTCAGATCTTAATTAAAATTTTTAGTGCATTAAGTGTTAATAAAATTTACTATTAAAACTAATTTATGTAAAATTTCGAACTTGTACGCATATTAAATTTGATTAAACGTTAAATCTCGAATTGTGACCTAAAAAACTGTTCTAATTTTAAATCTCATTTGACCTTTAAGAAGTAAGTTCTAAAAAATTCTGCCAATTAATGTAGGTTTAAGCTTCGAAAATGTGACAAGTAATTAACAAATAAGGAAGGTTGTGGAAACTTAATCCTAAAATTTTGAATTAGAATAATCTTAAATTGAAAATTTTCATAGTTATGACAAGAAATTCGTATAAAAATCGGAACTGCACAAAATAAAACGAAGCTTATATAAAGATAAAGAAGGAACTTGACAATTAATAAAGCACAAAGTAAAAGATATAAATGTATACTAATAGCAAGTCATTTGAATTTGAGAAGTCCACTCAAGAAGGCCACAGTTCTGTATTTCGTAGTCACACCATCAAAAACTCCCAAGATTTAACGACAGTGTTACCTGATGGCTCTACCACTATCTACGAGATGTTGCATAAGGCTATCGATAAATACGGCCCAAACATTTGCTTTGGTAATCGTAAGATCATTGATACCATTGAAGAAGTAAAAGAAGTTGAAAAGAAGGACAGTGATGGTAAACTCTACAAGGAGAACAAGACTTGGAAATATTTCCATTTATCTGAATTTAAATGGGTTACTTATCAAGAGCTTGGCCAGCACCTCACCTATTTAGGTTCTGCTCTTAAATATTTAGGTATTAGTAAAGGTGATAAAGTTGCTTTATACGCACCAACCAGGTAATTTTTTTTACACAATCTTAAGTACTGATTTATTTATTTAAAATAGTCGTTACTGGTCAACCTTAGCTAATGGTAAATTTAAAGCTTCTCAATTTCTTTATCTAATTTATTTTTAGCTTGTTACACTCAATCGATCACTTCCGTAACTGTGTATGACACTCTTGGAGCTGAAGGTTTACAGCACGGTTTGACTCAGTGTGAAGTCCCCGCCGTATTTATAGCCCCCGAACAAATTAAAGTTTTAATTAAAGTACTTCCTTCAGTACCTACTTTGACCACCATCATCTATACCGATACCCTTCCCGATTCAGATAAAGAGGCTTTATTAGCAATCAAGTCCGACTTGAAGATCCACTCGTTTGAAGAGTTAATCAAACTAGGCCAAGAAAACGAGATCCCTCACAACCCTCCCAGCGCCGATGATCCCGCCTTGATCATGTACACCTCCGGTACTACTGGTAATCCCAAAGGCGTGATAATTTCCCACAAAAACGTCATTGCAGTCGGTAATTTAGTAATTTTGTTGATTTAATACTAATTTCTACATCTAGTTGCTGGTGTTAAATGCCTCATCGACCCCCTTGTAAAGTCTTTGGAAGATGTTATTTGCAGTTTCTTACCTCTGGCCCACATTTTAGCTTTCGCCGTCGACTGCTACATGCTACATTATGGTATCCGTGTTGCTTATGGTACTCCCAGAACTTTGACCGACTCCTCAGTACGTAAATGTAAGGGTGATTTAAGAGAAACCCGTCCTACCTTGCTCGTAGGTGTGCCTCAGATTTACGACCAGATCCGTAAAGGTATCCTCAACAAAATCAACTCCTCCGGATCCCTCTCCCAAGCTGTGTTCGGTAAGTCGATGTGGATTAAGCGACAATTCTCCAGAGCTGGTGTACCCACTTTCCTCCTGGATGCTTTAGTCTTCAACAAGGTGAAGGAACAGCTGGGAGGTAGACTGCGTTGGGCTGTATCAGGAGGTGCCCCGTTATCTGAGGAAACTCGTGACTTCTTCTCAACTGCGGTATGCCCCTTGATACAGGGTTATGGTCTAACCGAAGTTTGCGGTCTCGCTTTCGTCAACACTCCCGATATCAATGCCAAAGAGAGCATCGGGCAGATCACTCCAGCCAACGAATTCAAACTGGTTGACGTACCAGATGCCGGCTACAAGCACACCAACAACCCACCCCAGGGTGAACTGTGGTTCCGCGGTGGTTCCGTTTCGAGCGGGTACTTCAAGAACGAAGAGGCTACCAAGGAAGCGTTCACTGAGGATGGTTGGTTCATGACTGGTGATATAGTTACCATGCACCCCGATGGTACTCTGTCAGTGATTGACCGTAAGAAGAATCTGGTCAAATTAGCTAACGGCGAATACATCGCTTTGGAACGCTTAGAGTCTTACTACCGTAACTGTCTATATGTTCAAAATATATGTGTCTGTGCCAACTCCTATAAACCAAAGCCGGTAGCCCTGATCCAGATCAACCTCGACGCTCTCAACCATTTTGCTAAAGCTAACAACATGGAACCATTCCACGATCTGGAAGCTGCTTCCAAATCCGATGCTGCACGTAAAGAGGTCCTCAAAGCTTTGCTTGTCGAAGCTAAAAAGGTCAAGTTTAACGCGTCGGAAATCGTGGCTGACATCTACCTCACACCTAAGGAATGGACTTCTGATAATGGGTTACTAACTACTTCCCAGAAATTGAAACGTAAACCCATAGGCGAAGAGTTCAAAGAACCCTTAGACAAAATGTACAACAAGCTCTAAGTTCTAGTTACTCACTGACTAACCCTTTATTTACATTAATGTTTCCCTCCACTTTCACTCCTTAAAAATAAATAAATAAAATTTTTCTTGCTTATAAAATCCACTTGGATTTTTGTATTTTTTGGTAACTGGGTTTTATATATTAATGTTATTTTTATGTTTAATCCTTATACAAAATAAAGGTAGTAAATTCTGGCTCAAATCAAATCTCAAAACCTAACTTGTAGCAGATTTTTTTCAATACTATGTTAGAAAACACTATTTAAAGAAATCCTAGTAATATTAAAACCTGCATTTAGAATAGATATAAATTTTTATAGAGAATAAAAGGTCAAAATATTTCAAAGCTTTCATATATTATTTTAATATAAAATATTCTATAAATGAAGAAAATTTATACTTGATTAGTTATTTTAAAAAGTAGATAGTTCTTATTTACTAAATTTAAATTACTAGAAAGCTATTTATAAAATTTATAAAATTTCAATTAATATACTATATTTAACTTAATTCATAAAGTATTTAAAATTAAAAAAAATAAATTCTACTTTTTAAAGTAATGTACTTAATTTGAAAAAGGTATAAAATATAGATTTTTAAATTTTATAATAAGTTTTAAATTTTTTGTAAAAAATACTGTATAAAAATTTTAAATACTGCTATATATTATTTTAACTTTTTATTAATTTAAATCTATAATCTAAAATAATAACTACTAATATATTTTTTAAAGTTAAGCAAAATTTATAAAATTAAAAAAATTATACTTATTTATATATAAATAAATATATATTTAGCTACTTTTAAAAGTAGTTACTTTTTATTTTAAATATTAAATAAAAAAATTAGGCTAATAAAATTAAATGAAAATTAATAGATATATTATATAAACTAATTTAAATAAAGTATTAAATATTGCATTTTAATAAAATTCACTAAAATTTATTTATATTAAAAAAATATACTAATAAAAATAAATAAATTATATTATAATTTATTTACTTTTAAAAAATATTAATAATTTATTTTTAAATATATATTAATAATATTATTTTAAAAATTTAAAAAATAATTATAATATATTATTAAATAAAAAATATATAAATTCTAATTTATAACTTAAAAATAATATACTTTAAAGTAATAAATTTATTATATAAATTAAAAAAGATTAATAAGTTATATATTATTTACTTAAGTATATTATAACTATATATATATTATTAAAATTAAAAAATCTATTAATTAATAAATTAATTTACTTGATAAAAGCTTTTATAGTTATATTTAAAAAATTAAAGTTATTATTACTTTGAAATATTATAATATTATAATTTATTTAAGTTAACTATAAATTTTTATATTTATATAAATACAAAAAATTTATACTTTTATATATACTTATTTTTTAAGCTATATTTAAAAAGAAAAGTTAAATATTTAATACTTAAAATAAAAAATTAAATATAATTTAGCTATATAATAATTTTTTATTATATATTAATTTATAATTTTTTAAAGTTTTAATTTTTAACTTTATATAAAATTATTATTATAAAAGTAGTTATATAAAAGCTTTAATAATAATAATTTAATTTATTATATTAAGCAATTAAATTACTAAAAATAATATTAAAGTTATTATATAAAAATATTATTAAATTATATATTAATAATTTTTAAGCTTTTAATCAAAAAATAAGTTAATATATTTTATTTAAATAGTAGAAATAATATAATAGAGTAAAAAATAGATTGATTTAAAATCAAATACTTAAAAAAGCATTAAGTAAAAATTTAATATAATATAATATTAAAAGATATATATTTTTTAAAAATAAATAAAATTAATAAAAATTAGATTTAGTATAAATAAAAAAATTAAGTTAATAACTAGTTTAAATTTAATTTTAATTTAAACTATAATTAAATTAACTATAAAATAATAATAAAATAAAAGTTAAAATTATATTAAATAAAAAATATTATATTTAGTTTGTATTTATAGTATTATTATATTTTTAAATATTTTTTATTATTTTCTAAATTTTTTATATTTTGCAAATAAATAAATAATATTTTTATATAATTGTTAAACTAAAAGTATTTAAAGTAAGCTAAAATTAGTAATATATTATTAAAAAAGTTAAAATTCTTTAAAAAAATATTTAAAATATTATAAAATATTAATAAGTTAGTTAATTAAAATATATTTAATATAAAAGTTTTTTTTTCAAAATTTAAAAAATAAATTTATATTGTTTATTTAGTTTTACTTATAAAATATTATTAGTATATAAAAAGTTAGAGTTTTTTTATATACTTAAACTTTTTAGAAAATAGTAAAAATAAAAATATTTTTAAACTTTATTTAATTTTTTATTTTATTAAAAGAAAATTTTATTATATTTATTATTAAAAATCTTTTATCTATTTTTTATCTAAAAACTTTCTTAACTTTTAATTTTATTAAGTTTTATAATTTTTATATATTAAAGTTAATATAAAAATACTATTTTTTATTTTATTTAATAATAGCTTAATATATTTAATAGAATTAATAGAATTAATAGTTAAATTATTATTTTTTAATATTTATTATTTTAATTAATTTAAATTTAATAACTAAAATTTTACTTAAGCTTAATTATAATTTTAAATATATAAAATTAAAAACTTATTAATAAGTTATATATTAATTTATTTTTTAAAAGTTTAAAATAAAAAGTAAAGCTAAAAAAACTAAAAAATATTATTTAACTAATAAGAAATTAAAATTTATTTTTTAAGTTTAGTTTAAATTCTTATTAAATAATAATAAGCTTTAAACTATAATTAGTCACTTAAAATTTTATTTATTTATAATAAATAATTTTTAAGTTATAATTAAAATTAATTAATATTCTTATTTATTTAATAATTACTTTTTTAATTTTTTTTTCAAACTTAAATGGTTATTACTATTTACTTAAAAATAACAATAAATTTAATTTTTTAAAGCTTAAAAATTAATATAACTTATATATAAATTATTATTAAAGTTTACAACTTTTTAACTAATTCAGTGTTGTTAAAATAAATATAAATAGAGTATAATATATATTAGTGAAATTCTATATTTACTACTATTGTTAAAAGAAAAATTTAAATATACATTTTATAAATATAGCTTAGTTACAAGTATATGTATATAGTATCTATTTTACTAAAGTATAATAAAAACAAAGTATTAATTAAATAGTTTTCAAATATCAACTTAAAAGAAAAATAAAAAACTAAAAAATTTTAGCTTTTAAAACTATAAATTCTATTATTTAACTAATTTTATTTATTAGCCCTGATAAAAGTAGTTATAAATAAATAGTAAAAGTTACAAAAGTTATCAGCTTAAAAATCAAATAAAATAAGGTGGGTGAGTTTATTTGAATGTGGCAAAAAGTTCAAAGAGGGGAACCTATATGTATCTTAAAGTTACAATAGATACAACAAAACAAAAAAGATATCTAGACATCAGCCCTAATAATAAAAAATATTTAAAGTATACTAGGGATGTATACTTTAAAAGAAAAAGGTTAAAAAACAAATCGTATTAGAAAGAGTTGGAGAGGGTGGGATAGGGGTAGATAATTTTGTGTTGGTAACCTCTGCTCAGCTACCATGTAAGTTTTGGAAGGGGGAGGGCGAAATACAATAAAAGTTAGCAGATCTTGAAAGCGTATAATCCAAGAGATTTAAAAAATTGTAGGTTAATGGGTATGAAAAAATGGGTAAGCAGTATGGCGAAAAGAGTGAATACCAAGTGCTATACGCGGCTACAGTGAATATTAAGAAAGTAGATGACACTTAGAAACGGAAACCATCTTCATTTCCCTCGTTAAACGTCATCATTCCGTCTTCGTTGACTTCAATATCATCTCCGGCTTCTTCCATCAAATCCTGGTTGAGGTAGGTTTCTATTAGCGAGTAAGCTTTCTGGAAAACTTCCTGGGATGCATGAAGCTGAAGTTCGTTAAGGCGATCGATACCACGAGCTTCTTCAAAGATAGCAAGATAAGGATTGTATCCCATTTGAGTTTTTACAACTTCACCAACCTTAAGGATGTTGTCAAGACCGTCAAGGGCGACTTGAAGAATCTTGGTGTCGGGACATGTGAGAATTTCAACTAAAGGTGGGATGACACCCATTTCGACCATAGAACACATAAGGTCAGGCTTGTGAATCAAACAAGTTGTAGCATTGGAGATAGCCCAGCAAGCTTCCTTCTGAGTTTTAAAATCACTGCGCATAAGAATTTCAGAGAGAGCTGGAATGATATCAGCTTCAACGACTGCTTTAACTTGGTTGATGTTACCAGCAGTAATATTTGAAATAGTCCAGCAAGCTTCCTTACGAAGTCCTTCTTTCTTACTACTAAGGAGGCCACGTAAAGCAGGAAGGGCACCACAGTTAATAACTACTTGAGTTTGGGTATCATCCCCAGTAACAATGTTACCAATGGAACGAAGAGCAGGAGTCTGAAGGTTAGGGGAATCTTGTCTTTAAATTAATTAGTATGATTAATAAATATATTCTTACTCCAAAAGTTCAACTAAGCGACGGGTGATACCAGTTTCAATAACGCGTTGAATTTTGTCGTTTGAGCCATCGGTGAGATAAGATAAACCCCAACAAGCATCAGTAACGATTTCAACGTCAGCAGAGTATACAAGCTTAGCAAGGGCTTCAATAGCAGGTTGGATCTATAATAATATTAGCTTGTAAACGAAAAAATTCATAGTACCATATCCCAAGCAGGAGCGGGATTCTTACCACGGCAAAAGTTTGATAAGGTCCAAGCAGCGTTACGAAGCATAGTAAGTTTGTTATCTTGCTCAAAGATATTAATCAAAGGCGCCAAAGCACCTTCACGTAGAACAAAATCACGACAGGCAGGTGAATCACCTGAGATATTTCCGAGCGCCCAAACAGCTTGTTCACGTACGTCAGGAACTGGGCTACCAAGAAGAGCAATGAAGATAGGTACAGCACCAGCTTCCATAACTACAGTGGTTTGCTCGGAAGTACCAGATGCGATATTAGTTAATGCCCAAGCAGATTCAAACTAAAAATTAGCTTACGATGATAAAATTTAAATTACCTGAATAACGCTGTTAGGTGCTTGCAGAAGCTGGACAAATCTTGGGACAACACCAGCATTAATTACATCTTCAATAGGCGGGTTTTTCTCTTTAGATAAAAGTTTACGGAAATTAGTAGTGGCATCTAATACAATGTCTAAATCATTGGAGTAGAGTTTTTCGATCAACTAGATTTAAGCTTTAGGAAAAGTTTTAAAATAAAAATTACTTCGTAATCGATGTTATGAAATTGTTCATCGTCAGATTCACTTTCAGAGGAGGAGCCTTCAACCTTTACAGATCTTTTCTTTAACAAGTTTTCTTCTCTTTTCTGACGACGTAGCTGAATTTGATTATCTCTTGAGCGATTTCTAATTTCATCCTTGCTTAACTTATCAGCACTTTTGTTAAAAGCATCTTGTCGATTTGGCCTCCCGTCCATTTCGTTTATTTAAAATCTGTCAAATTGAAAAGTAATTTTTTGGGATGCTGAATTTTGCATATTTTTTGCATTTTTATTATTTGTGCAGAAGCTTCTGGATACATGATAGCTACTGAATTTTATTGGGCAATAGCTAGCTTTTGATCATAAAACTATTCCATTACTAAATTTCAATTCAAAAAATTTAATCTAAATATGATTGGTTTAATTAAAATGCTGAGTTATTTGATTATCTTGGATTTATATTGACTAAGAAATACAAACCATTATCGAATATGGGACTGTTGGTAATTCTATATTAAAACAGACTGAAGAATAAGCTGTGATTATAGATATTGAGGTTGGGCAATGTGGAAAAAAATTATATTGGAGATTATGGAAAAACCAATCAATATGATTACTCCCACACTAATATTTAAAATGTAAATTTTCATAACCAGTATAAATTGAATGTATGATATAGCTTAGTATAAGATTAAGGTGTTACTAGAAAAAAATTTTCAAATAAGCTTAGGATTTAATGTTTAGAGCTGTTGCAACCAAAATACTAATGTAAAAGATTTGCTTACAAGAGTTACAAACTTTGTTAGTCCAAACATTTAGCTGAAGCTATATTATTAGTATTAACTATATAACAAGATATTCAAAGTGCTCTGGATTGTAAAATTATTATTGAAAAATACAGCTATATAAAAGCAAAACTCATTATTAAAAGATATCACTTTATAGCACAATTATATTAAATAGCTTATATAAAAATTTTGGTTAATTTGTTAAAATATTAAATAAAAGAGATATATTTTAAATTAAATTTAAAAAAACTTTTTTATTAAGTTCTGTTTTTACTAATAATAATTAAATTAAGTAATAACTGTATTAAAAGTTATTTTTAATAATTTATATAATATTTTTGTATAAGGTTAGAATATTTAAATTTTTTTTTAAATTAAAATAAATTATTATTAATAGATATGTTAAACTAGTTATTAATATAAAATTTTAAATAGTTTTTAAATTTTACTTTTTACTTTTTAAGCTATAAAATATTTTTTGCTAAATATTTTATAATACTTATTTTAAAATTTATTTATTTATTTACTTTATATTTAATTTTTAATTTATAAACTATTAAAATATATTTTAATATTTAAATCAAAAAAAAGTTTAAAAATACATTTAAATTTATTTAATAAAATTTTACTTTTATTGTTATTTTAGTTAATTAATATAAATTTGATATATTTTATTATTTTTTAAATAGTTATTATATTTTTATACTAATTTAATTTATTTTTATTAAGTTAATAATTTATTTTAGCAAGCTTTTTAATTTTATTACTTTTAATTATTTTATTTTAATTACTAAATACTTAAATTTTTAAACTAAGTTTTTTTTCTATTTAATAATAAAATTAATTTAGTTAAAACTTTTATATAATATTTTTTTAGTTTTATACTTTTATCTTATAATAATATAAATATTTTTTATTATAAATTAAAAGCTTAAAATTACTTTTATTTAATAAGATTTTAAGCTTATTATTTTAAAAAAATATTATAAAATTAAATATATTAATATATATTTACTAATAAAGTAAATAAAAAATAAGCCATTAAGTTTATTATTAGATATTTTAAATTAAAAATATTTAAAATATCTACTTTTTATTAAAAATATAAAATACTTATTAATTTATTTTTTTTTAAATATATTTAGTTACTATTTTTATTAATTATTAATAATATTAAAATTTAAAAATAAAAGTTATTAAAAATATATATAAGTTTTTATAATTTAGTATATAATATTTCTTATATATTTATAAGTAAAAATATTAAAAATTAAGAAAAAATTTATACTTTTTATATAATTAATTTTAAAAGCTAAATAAAATAATATTTTTAATAATTTTAATATTACTAAGTTAGCTACTTTAAATTTTAAAAAAAAATAATATAAAGCTTTGCTTACTAACTATAAAAATAAAAATACTTTTAAAAAATTAGCTAAAAAGTAAAATTATATTTTAATTAAAAAGCTAGTTAAGTTATTTATTTAAAATTATTTTTTATATAAATTTAATTTTAATATTTTAAACTAAAAAGTAACAAATATTTAAAATAAGCTTTTTTAATAATATTTTTATAACTAAAAAAAATCTATCAGCTTTAAAATTTAAAAATAAAAGCTTAATAAAATATTTTTTAAATAAAATAATACTTTTAACTTATAAAACTATTATAGTAACTCTTTTAAAAATAGTAGCAATTAGTAAATACTATATATATTTAGATATAAATATAAAATTAAACTATATATAAGTATTATTAATAAAAAAATTATAATAAAAAACTTAGTTATAAATTTTAAAAAAATTCTTTACTAATATAATTTAATATTATATTTTTAGCTTTAAAAAATTCTACTTAGATAAATTTTTTTTTAATTTATTTTTTAG
>JAWQFY010000865.1:0-18912 GCA_037055185.1 Capillidium rhysosporum
AAAAATAAATTAAATTATAGTATAAAATTATAATTTTAAAATTAATTTTAAAATAATTTTAATAATTTATGCTATTTATACTTTTTATTTAAAAATAAACTAAAAAATATTAGTTTTATTTATGCAAATGTAAAACCCCTTTTTAATCAGTTTATTTTTTACTATATTATAATTAATTTAGACTTAATTAATACTAAAATTTAATATAATACTTATATTATTATAATAAAGCTATAATAATAATTTTTTAAAATTCTGTTTTTTTATTTTTATTTTATAAAATATAATAAAAAATAAGTTTTACATTTGTGCAAATATAAACTGCTACTATATATTATATTTTTAAGATTTTAAAGTGCAATTAAGCTAAAGTACTTAATTTTAACTTAATTATATATTAAATCTTATATATTTACTTTTAATTTAAGCTTATAATTAACTAAAACTTAAAGTAAGCTTTAAATAAAAATTAAAGTAAAGTTAAAAAAACTTTTTAAAAAATAAATAGTTAATTATAAATTAAGTTTTATATTAATAATAAATAAGTATTTAAATCAGTTTTATACTAATATTAGTATTAATTTCTAATGTATTTTTCATTTATAGTTACTTATATACACTTTTTTTTAAATAGTTTATTTAAATAATATTTATAATTTTTATTAAATATAATATGTAAAAGTTTGCTAGTAATATCATTTATTCTAAGCTTCTTTTATCTTAATATTTTTAAATAAATTACTTTATATTAATTTAAATTATAAAGTTAAAATGTATATATATTATACAAATGAAGCTATTATTATGCTATAACTATTATATAGCAAGATACTATATATTATATAATGTATCCGTACTTTTTTTCTACCTATTGTATTAATATTTATACAATATACGTTAAATCTCTTTTAAAGCTTCTTTCAAAACAAAATTTTATTTGGCCTAAGCTTTATAGAGTTTACTTTATAACTTATGATAGAGAAGAAAATTTTGTTTGTTTTCCTATTTAATGCTTTTAATTCTATTGGTTGTGCCTTACTCTTCATTTCATTTGGAATATTTTACCATTTAAATTCAAATAATTTAAGGATGATATCTATTATCTAATTTGATAGATCTAATATTGGTATTCCAAATAAATATAAAAATATAAAAATCGAATTTTTATAGCTTTGATTTTAATCACTAGCTCTTTCCCAGTCTACAACTCATTAAAGTTAATGTTTTAAAATTACTAAGGCTTGGAATGTAAGCTTGATTTAAATCAAACTTATAGATTTTGAAATAACTGACTACGTCACATCGCTGAAACTTAAACTATTTGACAGGAATTAAGTATTATAGCTGTTTGCTTTTGATTTTTAAATTCCTACTATAAAAGAAATTGGCTTGTATGCTGGCTTTTACGTAGCAAACTTCTAAAAGTCAAAAGTTGAAACGTATAGAACCAATAAAATAAAAAGTTTAGATTTATTTCAACGGTTTGTAATAGTTAAGAAATAAGTGTACTATAAATGTTATTTAACAGCATCCTCACAAATTATCATCTTTAATAGCGGGAATTTAATTTCAAAAGCAAACAGTTATATAGAAACGAGTTGAAATAGGCTTTCTATTTCATATTGATGGGTTTCGGGTTTATAAAGTTGTTTTGAAGCGAACAAGATTATTAATATGGGCGTATAAAAAGATTGTAGTTACTACCTTACAACTTAAATTTAAACTAAACAGCAGCTATATAACTATATTTACATTTTCAAATTATGCCAATTCTCGATAAATCACCAAAGCAAGCTACCCTCCCCAACTTAAAAGGTGGTATTTCAAAAGCGGATCTATTTGAATGCAAAGGAGATGAATCTAGTCTAAATAAACTGCACGAACTCCTAGAGAGAAACCACAAACAGTACGATATCACATTTGGAGGATATAAAGCAAACCATACGGTACACGGATTATGTTCTTTATACTGGTTAGGAGCCAGCCCATCTCAACTGGAGCAGTATTTTAAACTTGAAAGTAGTGAATTGGAACCTTTGCCTCCAATCAAAGTCCAAATTGATTCCAACAACTGGTTGGACCACTTAGGTGAGCGAGATATGTACTCTTCCTATTTACCGTTCTTCGAAGGGGAAGTTAAGAGTAGAGGACTGGTAAAGTGTATCCAACACTTTTTAACCCATATCTTGACTGGTTTAATCGGGGCTGCTCTTCATCCCTTAATACATCTGAGTTACGCGTTAGAGTTTAAGTCCGAAACAGTTGCTTCTGAAGCTTTGGCTTACGCCTCAAGTCATTACTCTAAGGTTAGTGAAGCTGTCAACAAGTTACCAGAGCCTGACACTAACTTGGATGAAGCCCAGACCGAAGCTTTAAAACTGTTGCAAGATAGTTTACAAGCGAATTTAATAGCACCTCCACCTCATTCTCCTGATTCTAAATTGTTGGAACGGGTAGACTACATAGTCGATAAATACGTAGACCAGCTTAAAATAAATACAGCGAATTGGAATTGTAACTTTGCTAATTATAAAGCTAAGGATAAGGAACTTAGTTTAGCAGTTACTAACCTCTTCTTGAATTCAGTTAAGGATAAACAATACGATTTTTTCTTACTGCATCTGGTTACTGGAAACCACGCCGTACAAGTGCTTTTTGAGTATATGGATACCGATGCTAAAGTTAAGCTGTTACAGATCAACTATTTAGCATTACAAGTAATATTTTTGACTCAAGGTGCTCCTCAAATTGACCTCGACGGTATTCGAACAAAGTTCCAATCGCTGGAAGTTAAAGAGGAAGTTAACTCGGATGCTCTTTCTTGGAAGAAAGTTATCAAAAAAGCAATACATAGCAACGAATCACACCTCGTCAAAGTTATCAGGAACTTGTACCAGCTTGAAACGAAGTTAAACAAGAAAGGTGACAGAATTAGTTTCCTGGGGGAGGCTAACATGGTTACCGATAGTTTATGCAAATATGACTGGAATTTCGGTGGGGTCGGTTATACCGAAAGTTAAGCTTTTTATTTACCTTGAAGTGAAAATTAAAGACGTGATTCATCTAAACTATTTATGATTCTATAAGTTTTAAAAAGTTTTAAACTTGATTTTGAACTTAAGAGTTAGTTTAAAATTTTAATTGTTTCAGTCTCAAATTTAGCTTTTTATTTTTTATAAATCGGAAAGATTATGAATTCAAATAATTTAATATAAATACCGTTTTTCTTAAATTAAAATGTTAATTATTTGTTTATAACTAAATTTAAAACAATTTTTTAATTAAAAACTTATTTTTTTATCTATATTAAAATTTATAATTAGAACATATATTTTTTATTTTCTTACAAGCTAACAGCCTAAGTATTAGTTTATGGAAAATTTATTAAATATAGAGAAAAAAATCAAGTCAAATATATATTACAGGCTTATGCTAAGAGGGATTAAACCAAGAAAAAAGAAAAAAAAAGAACTATACTAATGAACATCTTAAACCACTTTAAAATCAAAAAAAGTTTAAAAACAAATGACTTTTTTTACTTATTAGTATATAATTATATATATATATATTATATTTAATTTATAGATTAGTATATTAAAGTTTAATTTTAGTCTTAAAATAATTTAGTAGAACAAGTTATATTAGGTTTATAAATATTAAAAATTATTAAAAATTAAATAATTTGAATAAATATTTATAATAAAAAAAGTATAGTATATATATATATAAAATGATTAAAAAATAAAAGTTTATAATATTCATATATTTAAAAAAAATATAAACATACTTATAGTAAAAAATTTAAGTATAAATAAAATTATATATATTAAAAAATAAAGTTGCTATAAAATTTTGTTTATAAATTAGTTTAAATATAAGCACTTATTTAATTAAATAGTAAAATATTAAAAAGCTAAATATTAAAGCTTAAAAATAGGGTTAAAATTAAAAAAAAGCTAATATATAGCTATTTAATAAATAAATATACTATTTTTTTAAAAAGTTAAAATTTAAAACATATAAAAATAGTTAAAAATAAGTAATTATAAATAAAATATAACCATTTTTAATTTTTAAAAAAGTATTAAATTTAAAGTTATTAAATATAAAAATTATTTAAAAATATAAAAATTTTAAATAATTATAATTAGCTTAATAGTTTTAAAATTAATAACATATTAAATATTGTTATTATACTTTTAAATAGCTTATTAATTAATACTTAAAAAATAATAAAACTTAAATAAATTTACTTTTTTTAATAATTATATTATAATAAGCTTATATATTAATTTTATAAATTATATTATCAAAGTAAAATAATTATATAATTATAATAAAAAAACCATTAAATATATATATTTAACTTTAATTATTTTTTAATTTTAATTTTATATTACTAATTACTAATAGTTTTTTTTTTAAAGATTTTTTATTTATTTATTGTAAAGTTTTAATTTATTAATTGCTAAATTTATTTCTAGTTTTTTTAAAATTATTTTAGCTTTTTTATATTATTAATTTTTTTTACTTTATTTATAAGTTAAAACTTTTTAAATAAAAAATAAATAAATAAACTATTTATATTAATATATTTTTAATTTTAATTTAGCTAAATATAGTAAAAATAAAAAGTTATATATATAATAATTTATATAGTTTAAAGTTTATTATTAAGTTAAATATATATAAATTAAGTAATTTTAAAAAGCTAAACTAAATTTTATAATAAAAAAATAGTTTTAAAAATTTATATTCATTTTTTTTTAAATATTAAATAATATAGTTTAAGTTAAAATAAAATAATAATATTAATTTTAAAAAATTAAGTAAAAATAAATATTAGTAAATAGTATAAATAGTAATACTAAAAGTTTAAAAACTACTATAATTAATAATTATATTATAAATTAAGTTAAATTTTATATATTAGAAAATTTAGTTAAATTTTTAATAATATTTATTACTATTTAGATTAATAATTGAAAATATTTAAAAATAAATTTATTTAACTTTTTTTCTAAATTTCTTATTTTGTAAATATTTTTATTAATAGCTTAATATATTAAAAATATTAAAATCTAATAATTTTAAATATTTTAAAAAAGTAAAATTTTATTAAGCTAAATTAAAAATTTAAAAACTTAAAAATATTAAAAATATTAAAATAAGGCTACTAAACTATTAAATAAAAAATTTTACTATTTAGCTAACTTAAAATTTATTTTAAAGTAAATATTTAAAACTTTATTTAAAATACTTAAAGTTAAATAAATATTTTAAATAATTTAAAATTAATAATAATAATAAAATAAAAAAATTTAAAAATTATATAAAAATTTTTAAAACTTAAAAATTATATATATAATTTAAAATACTAAAATATAATATTTAAATTAAATAGCTAGTAAAACTAAAATATATTATTAATAAAATACTATTTTAAAATCAGATAAATTTTTATAATAGTTTAACTAATTTAGCTATATTATATAAATATAAATTAAATTTTATATTAAATAAAGATTTTTTTTCTTTAATTATAACTTTAAAAAAATACAATTATATTAAATATACTAAAATAAAATTATAAGCTTATACTTTAAATTTTTATAATAAATTTAAAAATACTATTAAATATAAGTAAAATTAAATAAAAAATAAGTTTAATAAAGTATAAAACTATATCTTAATATTTAGTATATATTTTAATTACTTAAAATAGTAAAAAATATAATTTAAATTTTTTTATAATAAAAGAATTTTAAAAAAAGTAATATAATGGCTTTAAAAAGTAATTTATTTATATTTTAATACATTTTTATTTATAAGCTTATTTTATAAATATTAAAACTTATACTTTATAACTAAAAAATATATATTATATATTTTAGCTACTTTATTAAAACTTATTATTAATAAATAAAAAGCTTTATAATTATATATAAATATTTTATCTTTATAAAGTTAAATATACTTGATATAAAAAATAAAGTAAAATTTTTATAAACTATTTTTTTAATAAAGCTATATATAGTATATTTAGCTTAAATATTTTTAGCTAAATTAAAATTAAAACTTTAAAAGATTTATTATTATATAAAAAGATATAAAAAATTTATTCTAATTAAGAATTTATACATTACTATTTTGTATATTTATAATATATAAAAGTTAATATTTTTTTAAAATTATTGTAGTAAAATAAAAATAAAAACATTATATATGTATATAATTATATATTTAAATAAAAATATAAAAAAACTTAAAATAAAACTATTTTAATAAAGTTATAGCTTTTTAACTATATTATAAAAATAAAAATAAAAATACATTTAAAATATAGTTTTAAAAATTAACTTTAAAACTAATAAATTAAATATATAGTTAATATATTTTAAAAATATATTTTTTTAATAAAAAATACTTTTATATTATATTAATTGTTCTTTTATAGCTTTTATAATATTTTAAATATAAAAGCAAAGTTATATATTTTTTATAAGGCTTAAAATCTACTTAATTTTATATATATTTAATTTTTTTTTTAGTTTAGCTAAAAATAAATACTTATATAATTATATAAAACTATATTTAGTATTTTATAATAATATATAATATAAATATCAACTATTTCTAACCAGTAATAATTATTTGATATAGGTAATTAGGCTAGAAAGCTATTTAATTATATAATAAAAAGTAAGAAAGTAAGTATACTTTCTAATCTAAAGAAGATATAATAATATAATAGAATTTATATTTTTAATAAAATTAGTTCTGCTTATAATATAATAGATAAAACAAAGATTAATATTAGTATAATTTCAATAATAGATAAGATTATAATAGTAGGTATTACTGGTACTCTAGTACTAGTAAATATAGTAAAGTAAGTTAATATTTCTCTTACTATAATATAATTAACTTTATCCTAAAAATGTCAACTTTACTTATTTTTTTCTTAGACTTTAAGGAATTATATAACTGAAATAATCTAACTAAGTAAAAAATAAAGTAAGTTAATGATATTTTATTTTAATTAGTAAGTATTAACTTATAAATATAATATTTCTTTTAAAAGTAAAATAATTTTAATTATAATAATATAATAAAACTTATAAAAATTATAAGTATTTTTAAAGCTAAACTAATATATTTTAAAATATATTTATAATAAAATAAAAGTTTTTAAAGCTTAATACTGTTAATTTTTTTAAAATAAAAAATATTTAAGTTAAAATAATAATTTTTTATTAAAAGTTATTTTGTTAAAAAGTTTATTAAAATAGCTTTACTATTTAAATAAGCTTTTATTTAAAACTTTTTTAAAATATAATTAATTTATATTTATTATAAGCTTAAATTTAAAATATTTTGTAAATTTAACTATTTCATTTATAAAATAATAATTTTTTTTTTCTAAATAATTTACTAATAACTTAATATACTTTTAAGATAATATTATTTATATATTTTATTGCTAGTTTTTTAGTAAATGCTTAATTTAATAATAAGTATATTAAATTTATTATATTATTAAAATAAAAATAAGTATTTTAGCTTATTATAAGCTTAAATAAAAATAAAAAATTTAATTAATATATAAGCTTAGTTAAAAAATAAGTATATAAATCTTATTATAAAGTTAAGTTAGGATTAAATATTTTAACTTAATTATATTTTAAAATATTAGAAATATATTGTAAATAATATAAAATAAGATATATAAAAGTTTATTTAAAGTAAAAAAATATTAAGAAAGCTTTAAAAAATAAAATAAGTAATTTATTTTAAAATTGCTAAATAAGCAAACTTATTATAAATATTACTTTAAGATATATTAAATTATTAAAAATCTATTTAAATAAAAAATATAAAAATTATTTAAATAATAAATTAATTATATAATTAAATTTTTTTAATTAAAAGCTTACTTTAATAATAAGACTATATTATAGATTTTTTAGCAGGATAACTTTTAATATAAAAGTTATTATTTTAGCTCTAACTTATAATAATATTAAAAAAATAATATTAATATAAAGTTAAAATAATAAATATTTAAGCTTAATATATTAATTAGATAGTATAGCTTTAGCTTAAACTATAATTTATCTAAATTTATATTATATTTATTTTTTAAAACTTACTTAATATTATTATAAGAAAAATATTTAGTAAACTATTTAGATATTTTTATATATTTTATTAAATACTAATTATAATAGAAGTTTTTTAAAAGTAAACTAAAAATGTTAAAATAAGGAGAAGTTTAAGTAATAATTAATGCTATAAAAGTAACATTATATACTAAATTTGTTAATATATATAAGCTATAGAGAAAAAACAAAAAATATTTAAAAAATTTTAAATTACTAACAGTAATAAGTTTAATAAAAGATACATTATACTAGCATTATTTCAAAATATTATAATAATAAAATATATTAATTTAATACTCATAAACTCTAGCTATGTTAATAAAGCATCTAGAACTGTTTTTATTAAAGAATGTATTATAAGTGCTATTATTTTCAACTAAAATGCAACTAATTCATCATTATATTTATAAATAAAAGCTTAATAAAGATTTATGTTGCTTGATAAAGTGCTTGCAAACCAAGATAATATAAAATATTTACAAAGGATCCAAATAGATTAAATAATGAAGAGAAATGATGTTTAATATACTGAAAGTCCAAAGAACTCTATGTTTAAACCTCCTGTATTTAATAGCAACCCTTAAAAGCTTTAATAGTAAGTTATGAAATTAGATTTTCGTTAAAATTTTCCGGAGGCTAAATTCAAAATTATGACGATAATTTTAGCAAAATCAATCCGATTCGTAATCACCCGAAATGAATTCAAAAAAGAAGAGTTTGCTACAAATTAACATTTGAATAGAGTAAGAGTTAAATGGTAGATAAACGTGCCTCCAACCGGACTAAACAAACTATAGCGGGAGCTGGAGCTGGATTAGTAGCGAGTATCATAACTTGTCCTCTAGATGTTGTTAAAACAAGGTTGCAGAATCAAATTGTATCTAAAAATGCATTAAGTTACGATAAAATTTCTATTGATAAACATAAGTTAGATAATGAACAAGCTACCAAATTCCAAAATAACAATAAATCTAAAAATTTAAATAATGCTGAAATTAAACAAACCGGAACTACTTTATACCGAGGCACACTACGTAAGTTTTACTTTTAAATGTTTTTTATTATTACCCGATCTACTTGCTAATTTCATTTAAAGCTTCTTTACGTCGTATATGGTATGAAGAAGGCCTTTTTGGACTTTATAGAGGACTTGCACCAACAATATTGGGCTATTTACCTACATGGGCTATTTATTTTACAGCTTATGATTACATGAAGGCATCGCTTGCTTATAATTTGAGTAGGTTCATTTGGATTTTAAACTTTACCTTTTCAGTTTTTAAGCTCTAAAATTTACTATTAAAAGTACTTGCAAATTTAATAACAATATTAAAATATTCGATAGATATCCCAGAATCATCTACCCCTGTTCAAGTTTTAGGTGCCATGAGTGCTGGGGCTACCTGTACAATTGCTACTTCTCCGTTATGGGTAATCAAGACTAGACTAATGGTAGAATTTCTTTATGTCTATTATTAAAAAATTATGTTAGACACAAACGGATTTCACAGATTTTCGTTATAAAGGCACGGTAGATGCGTTTCGTTCAATATTACGAGACGAAGGATTTAAAGGTTTTTACAAAGGACTGGCACCTTCTCTTCTTGGAGTCAGTCATGTTGCAGTTCAATTTCCTCTATACGAACATCTTAAGACTTATTTTGGTAATACTTTTTTTCATATTATTAAATATCGAAATATTGTTAAACATTATAATTTTAGCTGCTGTAGACGAAGATAAGGTACGTATGAATTCTATACTTCTTTCTTCTTCATTATCAAAGATGATAGCAAGCTGCGTTACATATCCTCATGAAGTTATACGCACTAGACTACAAAATCAATCAGTTAAGCCCTATAAATATAAAGGAATACTGGATGCTTCGCGAATTATCTTAATAGAGGAAGGTTATAAAGGCTTCTATCGTGGTTTAACTACTAACCTTATTCGAACTGTACCTGCTTCTGCTTTCACATTACTTACATATGAGTTAATTATACATAAACTACCTTCATGGTAATTTTTAAAGTATTTACTACCTTATCTGCTTGATATTTAATTGTCCATTTTCTTAATTATAAACTTTATCTATCACATTTTCTAGTTACATTACCTCTTTTCAAATATAGCTGCTACATTTAGATATTTTCATTTTTAATTTTTTTTTGATATATATACTTGCTTTAATATTTAATGTTAAGCTTTGTCTGTTTTTAACAAATTGCCTTTTACATTGTAGCTGTTAACAAAATGCAATAATATTTAAGTCAAATAATTTTCTATAAATATATTAATAATAAACATCAAAAATACATCTGATATGAAGTGAGTTAGATTGTGAAAATAACTTTAGTAAAATCATTAACTTAATTTATTGCTTGTCAGTTTTGGATTTTGTAAGAGTTAAGTAACACTCTTTAAAAATTCAAAGAGTATTTACAAGCTTCCTGTTCTATACTTTTATTTAAGTAAGTTACTATTAATAAGTGAAGTAGTCTAGTTATAAATATTAGATTTGGATGAAGTACTAAATTTACACTGTTTTACCTCTTCTATAATGTATTTTTCTTTTCTTTTCTTTTCTTTTATTAGGTTTTTTTGCATTATCTTCATTATATATTTGTAAATTTAAAACTTAATTTTTTTTATAAAATTATAAGATATTGCTTTATTATACTAGCTGGAAAACTCTAAATATTAATATTATTTAGTTTAGGATTTTTATATTTTATATTTCAAGTATTGATATTTAACTTTTATTTTATATATGTTTAGACTATATATTTTAATATAATATAAACTTTATATTATAAAATTTAAAATTTAAAATTTAAATAAATATAGGGTTTATAATTAAATTATTAATTTTAAAATAATATTTAATTAAAAACTATAGCTAAAAATAATAACTAATAACAAAAAATAGAAATTATAATAAAGTAAAAACTAAAAAAATATTAAAATTATAAATTCTAATAAATATAAAAATTAGTTAAAAATATATATTTGTTTTTTATATATAAAAAAGCTAATAATATTTAGTATACTTTATTAAAATTTATATATTAATATATATAGCTAAAAAAGCCAAACTTTTTATTATAAATTAAAAATAAACTAAAGTATTTCCAATTATATTATATTTACTATATAAGTCTAATAGTAGAAAATTAAGCTAATAACTATAAAAATTATTATAATAAAGTATATATTAAAAGCTATACTATTATATTATAGCATTATATAGTTATTAACTATATAAAAATATATAAAATAAAGCTTTAAGTATTAAATATTTGACTTTTACTTTTTAAACTTTGTTTAAAAATAATAAATATATATATGTATATATATTAAGTATATAAGTAAATACTTAAATATATTTACTATATATATATATTTATAATTAATCTAAATTACTATAAAAATATAATAAACTAAAGCTAAAATTTTAAAATATTATTTTAAGTTTTAAAAGGAAGTTATATTAGCTTAATTTATTTTATAAGATAAAGCAAGTTTATTTTAATATATAACAAATATATAATATATAGTAATTATTTTTTAAACTATTATAATAAAAATAAAAAACATTAAATAGTATATAATATATATATAATACTAGTATTTTGTTTTTTATTTAACTTTTTTATAATAAAATCTATATATAATTTAAATATTAGTATAAAAGCATATTATTATTTTTAGATATAACTTAAAAATATTATGAAAATAATTTAAAATAATTATAATTTATTTTTTTATTTTAAATATTTTTATTTTATAATATTTTGTAATTTAAATATATATAATTATTTATTTATTTATTAGAGTTTTTATTTTAGTAAAATAAATAAATAATAAAATTTTAATAAAATAAGAAACTTTATAAATAAATTAAAACTATTTAATTTATTAATTATAAAACTTTAAAATTTTATTAAACTTAAAATAAAATACTATAATATTTTAGTTAAAAATCTAAATTTAAATATAAAGTTTAATTATTAATATTTTTAAATATAAATAAAAAAAATATTTAAAAATTATAAAATGATTATTTTTTTTAAAATATATCAAATAAACTAAAAAAATTATAATTACTTTAAAAAATGTTAAAGTTAACTAAAAATAAATTATAGTAAAAAATATATTTAATTAAATTTATTTATTAGTTTTTTATTTATTAAAGTTAATAAAAACTTTAAGTTTTATTTTTAAACTAAATATAATATTAATATTTTATAATTAGTTAGCTTTATACTAATTTAAAATTTAATTATTCTATTTTTAATTACTTATATAAAATTTAAAAAAGTTTGTAAGTATTTAAACTTATAAAAAAGCTATTTTTATATATTATAATCTATTAAGGTTAATAATTAGGCTTTATATTATTTAATAAATAAGTTTATATATTGAAAAAAAAGTATAATTAAAAAACTTTAACTAAAGCTCTAAAAATTATAAAAGTTTTTTTAAATATAAAAATAAATTTTAATTAAAGTTTTTGTTTAAATTTACCTATATTTAGTCTAAATTTATATTTTATAATTATAATAAATATATATTAATTTCTATTGACTAGATTTTTCTATATAAAAATCAACACAAATAACTATAAGTATAATATTAGCAAAGCAATTTAATAAAAATATCTAAGTATACAATTTTGTAATGCATAAATATATTATATATATAATTTATTGAGCTTTTTAATAATAAATAAAGTTTATTTTAAAATGTAGTATATATTTTATTGTATAATTGACTATTTGTTACTAATGCCAGAAATTTAAAATTAATGGTTTTATTATTTATCGAAAAGATAAAGGTCGAGGTTAATTGATGATTCTCACTATAGCTTTCTAATCTTTTCTCCCAAATATGAGCATTTTAGAAATCACGTGACTTTAACTTCTCAATCCTAAAGTTCATTGGCAGTGTTCGAGAATTAGAGATTTGAGATTAAAATTGGAATTTTTCGGATTTCGATCGTAGAGATGTTTTCAAAACTTGTAGGTATTTAATATTAGAAACACAAAGTATTTAGCTATCATGTAGTTAAGGAGCACTTATTCTAACTTTTATTTCTTTATTTATAGAATTAAAATTATTAAATTATTTCAAAGTTAAAAATGATGAAGCAAGCTTTTAAACACATCCCCAAAGTAAACCCAGTATTTAATCTTTTGAATATATATTTGCTAAACTTCGAGCTATAGATATACATTCAATCTACAAGGTATTCGAGCTCAAATTTTAAAGCCAAATTAGATTCCGGACCTTCTTTTGGAGATTTTGTTTCAAAACCTGATGTCAACCTTAGCTTTGAAGAAGGATTAGCTTTGAAAGAATCTACGAAATCGAATAATGTAGTTAGAAATCGTGAAAATCAGTAATTTTTATATATTTTTATATTATTGACCTCAGTTCTATAAAATATTTAGTGTTAGACTTCCTAAATGGCTAAAGACTGACATCCCTATGGGTGATAACTATACCAAAATTAAAAAATCATTAAGAGAGCTTAATCTACATACTGTATTGCTTAAATCAAGTTTTAAATTCTAATACATAAACAATAGGTTTGCGAAGAAGCAAAATGTCCTAATATATCCGATTGTTGGGGTGGAGGTGAGCATCAAACTGCAACTGCAACCATCATGGTATTTAACCATATTTCATTCAAAAAATTTATAGTATCTGTTATTTAGTTAATGGGTGATGAATGTACTCGTGGATGTAGGTTCTGTTCAGTAAAAACGAATCGAACTCCAAAACCATTGGATGTGGATGAACCTTACAATACTGCCAAAGCAATTGCAAAATGGGGCTTAGATTATGTTGTACTTACTTCAGTTGATCGTGATGGTTAGTACATATTTTAAATATTTTACATTGCTTATAACAATGACGAAGTATTGTATATTTAAGATTTTATTAGATTTACCTGACGGCGGTTCTAGCCACTTTGCTCAAACCATCAGACACATTAAAGCTATGTAATATACCGACCAATATTTGATATTAACGTCATTTTAGGGCGCCTGAGATTAAGGTCGAATGCCTTACTGGTGATTTCCAAGGTAACATGTCTGATGTCACAAATGTGGCCCAGTCCGGACTAGACGTATACGCTCATAATATGGAAACTGTAGAGGCATTAACTCCATATGTGAGAGATCGTAGAGCTAAATATAGACAATCTCTTAAAGTTCTTAATCATGCAAAGCTATCTAATCCTATGGTTATTACCAAAACATCTATTATGTTGGGATGCGGGGAGAGGGACGAAGAGGTACTACAGACATTAAAAGGTATAATAAATTATCTATTAAATTTACTGAACTTTGTAATAATTAGATCTCAGGGAGAACCAAGTTGACGTAGTTACCTTAGGTCAATATATGAGACCAACTAAAAAGCATATGAAAGTTTCAGAGTATGTCACACCCGAAAAATTCCAGTATTGGTATGATACTGCTATCAGTCTGGGTTTCTTATACGTTGCTTCAGGACCTTTAGTTAGATCCTCTTATAAAGCTGGTGAATATTTCATCACTAATGTCATTAATAAGCGAAAGAAAGAAGGTTTAATGTTATAAAGAAATAGTAAAAAACTATTTATATTTAAAATTTAAGCTTTGATTTAAAATGAATATATATTTTGGATGAATGCACATTATTTTTTATCAGTATACATTTTACCATTTAGTGATGCTGAAATTTGAGTTAAATTATAGAAAGCTTAATTTAAGCAACAATGTACACATGTGTAATCAGTTACTTTCAAAAGTAACTAATTCCAAAAAATCTAATAAAGCAAGATATGGCTGATTAAATTAGCTAAATTAATATATATTATAATATGCTTACCTATATTTATAAAATATGAAACTTTTGTGAAATTTACTAAAACTTATTTGTGTTTAAAATTTTAAAAAAAGTGAAAGCTACTTCTAAAAGTAGTATATGTTACTATATAGCAGATATACTCTTAAAAATATATGTTACTATATATTTCAAAATTATAAAAAGAAAATTTTATAATAATAATAGGTTTTTATTTTAATGAAAATAATATATTAAAATTAATTATTTTTATAAATTTAAAATTTATAATACTAATAATAATAAAATAATAAAATTCTAGCTTATAAATTGAAAAAAATAATACTTTAAAGTAGTAAAAATTTAACAAGTTATATAATTTTTTTTAAAATATAGTACTATAGTTATATATAACATATATTAAAATATTTATACTATAACAATATAATATATATTAATAAATTAAAAAGTATGCTAAATTTTAAATATTAGTAACTTTAAATTTAAATTTGTTTTTAATTTTAGCTTAATATTTACTTTAATATAATTTATAATAATTTATATTTAGTTTTTTAGTTTAGACAAATCTAATAAATAGATTAATATAATTCTTTAGTATATAAGTATTAATATATAGTTTAATTAATAATAATAATAATTACTAATATTATTATATATATTATTTAAATAAAATTAAAAATTAAGTTAGCTATTAAAAAATAAAAAATAAAACATACAATATTTTTATAATATATTTTATATATCTTTATATAACTATATATTTTTTAGATTTAATAAATTTAGTAAATTTATTAAATAATTTTTAAACTAGTTTTTCTAGCTTTATTTTTTATTATTAATTTTTCTCTTTTTATAAAAAGCTATTTTTTTATAGTTTTTTAAATATATATTTACTTTAGTTTTAATATTTTATCTATATTATTTTAAATTAAATATAAAAAGCTAAATAAGTATAAAATATACTAATAATTTAAAGTTTATATATATATTATATATTAACTAACAAACTAAAAATAATTAATAATAAAGTATTTTATTAAAAGTAAAAAATTAAGTTAAAATTTAAAATAGCTAAAACTTTAATTAAATTTAGTTTATATAATAAAGTAAATCTTTTTAAAATATTTAATTAAATAATTTTTTAGCCTTATTATATAAAACTAAAAATTATAATAAGTTATTAAAAATTTCATATATTAAAATTATATAATAATGTTAAATAATATTATAAATTTAATATTTTTAATATAAATATTATATAAACTTATTTAATAATAATTATTTTAAATTATTAATAGTATTTATAAAAATTTTTTAGTTTATTTTGATTAAATTTTAGATTAAAATTAATTAATTATAGCTATAACTATTTTTAAAAGTTAAAATTAAAAAAATTTAATTTAATTTTTAATAGCTTATTATTTTAAAATATTTTAAAATTATTTAATATAATAAAATTTAGTAAATAGATAGTAAAAGCATTTTTATTAAATAAGAATTTAGTTTTAATTATTAAAAATAATATTTAAAAGAATTTAATTCAATTATTAAAAAAGTTTAATTATTTTTAAATATTTACTATTTAGTTTATATTAATATTATTTAATTTATTTACTAGTTTATTTATAATACTTTAAAAGTTATATATTTTTATATTTACTATTTTTTTACTATCTTTTAAATATAGTTATATTATTAGCTACTTTTTTTTAAATATTAGTTTTTTAGTAATTATTTAAATATTATAAGTTAATAATAGCTAAAGCTTATATAGTAAATATTATAAATTAAATTAAATAAGTTATTAATATTTTTATTTAAAAATAAACTGAAAAATATTAGTTTTATTTATGCAAATGTAATTTTTTTTTAATTAGTTTATTTTTTACTATATTATAATTAATATAAACTTAATTAATTTGAATTTTTAATACATTACTTATATTATTATATTAAAACTATAATAATAATTTTTTAAACTTTTGTTTATTTATTTTTATTTTATAAACTATAATAAAAAAAAAGTTTTATATTTATATAAATGTAAAACTGCTATTATATATAAATTAATTAATTTTATTAAAAAATTTAAAAATTTAAATTAATATAATTACTTACTAAATTATTATAAATATTATTTTTTTTAATAACAATATTAATATTTTATTGTTATTTAAAATATATTTATAAATAATTTTTATTATTTTAAAAAATAAGTTTATAATTTTAAATTAGTAAAAAATAATAAATATTTTATTTTTTAAATTATTTATTATTAATAATTATTAATTAAATTTAATTTATAAGTATTTTTTAATATTTGTATATATATATATTAAGTTTTTTATAATTAAATTTTAAGCTAAGTTGGCTTTTTTTAATACTTTTAATTATAATAACTGCTTTATTATACTTTATAGTATTAAAAATATTAAATTTTAATAGTTTAAATAATTTATAAATACTAAAAATAAATTTAAATATTAGAATAGCTAATGTTTTAAATTAAACTTATATAAAAGCTAAAACTTTAACTTTTAATTATTTTTATAAAAAAATTTAAAAAAGCTTAAAACTTTTAATTTTAATAAATTTTAATTTAATTTAAAGTAATTTTAAGTTTAAATATTAAGTTTTAAAAACTAATAAACTTAAAAACATTATTTTAATAAAAAGTAAAATTATAAAAAAACTATTATTTAAAAAGTAAAAAAAAAGCTATAATAAACTATTAAATTTTATATTAATACTATAATTAATATAATTTCTAGTATTAAAACCAAATACAAAAAATAATAAACTTTTATTTTTAGCTAATTTATAGTTTTTCTTTTTAAAAAATATAAATTAAAAAATCATTTTATTTAAAATAGTTATTTTTTAGTTATAAATAAGATTTTTCTTATTTTTTAGTTATAAATAAGATTTTTCTTATTTTTAAGCTTAATGATATTTTTTAAAGTTTTTATTAGTAATTTTAAAACTATATTAAATAATATTAGTTATATTTAGTCTAAATTTATACTAGTTTTAAAAAAATTAATCTTTTTTTAATATTTATTTAAATAATAAAAAATTACTTTTTATAATTATTTTATTTATAAAATTATTTTATTTTTATACTTTATTAAATATTTTTTATTATTTAATATTTGCTTTATTTTTAAAGTTATTTTATTTTTTTAATACTTAATTAAAGTTATTTAAGCTAATAAAGTTTTTTAAACTTTATAAAAATTTTATTTTATTAGTTTTTAGTAATATAAATATTAATTAAATATAATATAATTTTTATATATATTTTTGCTCTAATATAAACTTAATTATACTATATTTTAAGCTAAAATTAAACTATTTTAGTTAGTATATTAAGTTTAAATACTTAATTTATTTTTTAATTAATATTATTATAAATTTACTTATTTAAAAATTTTTAAAATAGCTTAAATATTTTATTTTTTAAAATTTACTTAATATATTTATAACTAAATTATTAAATATATTATAAAATTACTTTTTTTTGCTTTAAATCATAACAATATTAATATATTAACTTATTTTATAATTATTACTGCTAGCTATAAATATAAAATTTTATACTTTTTTTTATAAGTATTTTAACTTTAATTTTATCTAATAGCAAAACTTTATAAAGCTTTTTAAAGCTTAATTTTATTATTGTATTTTATACTTTCTTTTTATAAATATATAAACTACTAATTTTCATAAAATATTTAGTAAAGAATAATAAATAACTTTATTTTATATTAATGTAATTAACTTAAAATATTTTATTATTATTCTACACTTACAGATATTAGCAAGCGCTCGCTAACCAAACTTTTTTAATAATTTTTAATAATTTTATAAATACAAAGTAAAAATTTTTAA